>PVKH010048095.1:0-10229 GCA_004027955.1 Chaetophractus vellerosus | reverse complement strand
TGTTAGACGAGTTCTGTTCTAGCAGCTTCTTGGAACACGGAGGCAGAAGGAAATTTGACTGGTCTGAGCTTAGGTCTCTTCTTGTCCATTTCTGGCAAATCACATTCTCTAAGCTGCGCACTCCTGAAGTCTGATTTCCTGAGGTGAGTGTAGGGTGACCTCATTGTGCACCTCTTTTGCTGGGAGCTATTTTGTAACCCAGGGCCTGAAGGTCAATGCAGAGTTCCTTCAACATATTGAATGCCAATTTGAAGTTCTGAATGCAGAATGAAAACAGGTAAGATTTGTAGTGTTCTTGCAGTTGTCCATTGTTTGGAAAGAGGAACAGACATAGACAGAATGGCGTAAGAGTATGATTTTCTAGTTGTTTTCTTTTATGTATTCATCAGTGGTAAACAGTTGCCTAAATGCTCTTGTTTCTCTGAGTAAAACTTCTTCCAGATGTCTTTTGCACCCAGCTCTTCCCCTCCCTCCCGGTCTTTTCTTTCTTTTTCTTTTTTTCATTCTCCTGTGATATTTTTATAGGTTGCTTTGTTAATATTTTATTTTTCTTCTTTTACTTATATTTGACGTGGGCAGCTCTACCTGGACCTTCTTTTTGCCTCCTTATAGTGTAGGAAACTTCTCCTTGTGTCTCTACCCACCTATTTTAAGAACTGCTTTCTTCTCAGAGCTTTAATGTGAGATTTGACTTTTTTTTTTTGACATTTTATCTATGTGCTGTTTGGGTTTGTGGGATGGAGGACAAGGGAGCTGTGGATGTGGGTATTTGTAATTGTTTAATTTTCTCTCTGCTTTATTGTATGTAATTTATTAATATTCCTGTACCTAGTTTCATTCCACCTCACCAGGAAGTAGCCTTTGTGTGTGTATGTGAGTGTATGTGTGTGTATGTGAGTGTGAGTATATGAGAGAGGGAGAGAAAGGGGGGAAGAGTGGAGAGAGAAAATGCACCAACCTTTAGACTTTGGGTTTTCTCCCAGTTTGGGGTAAACTGCAGTTATTTGGACTTACCCACTTCTCCTGAGCATCTTCTACTCTTCTCTCAGTAAAAGTAGGAGAGAGAGGTGAAACTTGGGAGCTTGGTCCATGTGGAGAAGGAGATTTAAATTTACCTTTCTGTGTACCCTTAAAGTGATTTCCATAATTTTTATCTTATTCCTTTTTTACTTTGGGGTCTTCCCTGGTAAATCCTGTTTTTCACTGTTAGGTATAGGTCTGGAAAATCATAATCTCACCTCCATTCTTTTCCAGTTGAGTTAACAACGTGGCATATTCGGATAATTTCCCCCTTTTCTTTTGAATCACTGAGTTAAGAAATAGGTGCTTCTATATCTCCAGTGTTTTCTTTTTCTTTAATAGAGAAGTTATGGGTTTACAGAGCAGCCATGCATAAAATGCAGGATTCCCACATACCACTCCATCACCAACACCTTGCCTTGGTGTGGAACATTTGTTACAATTGATGATAGTCCATTTTTATAATTGTGCTATTAATTAAAGTCCATGGTTTAACTTAGCATTCACTGTGTTTTATAGTTCTATGGAGTTTTTTAGAAAAAATTATTCTGTTATCTATATACAATCTGACATGTCCCCCTTTTAATCATATTCAGATAGATATATACTTCAGTGCTGTTAGTTGTGTTCACAATGTTGTGCTATCACCACCCTCATCCATTACCAAAACATTTCCATCATTCCAAATAGGAGCCCCGTACATTTTAAGCCTTGACTTCCCATTCCCTATCCCCACCCTGTCCCCGGTTATCTTTATTTTAGATTCTGACTCTGTGAGTTAGCTTATTCTAATTGTTTCAAAACAACAAGATCAGACAATATTTGTTCTTTGTGTCTGGCTTATTTCACTCAACATGATGTCTTCAAGGTTCATCCAAATTTTCACATCTATCAGGACTTCAAGGCTGAATGATATTCCATTGTATGCATATACCACATTTTATTTATCTATTCTTTGGTTGATGGGCACTTGAGTTGCTTCCATCTTTTGGCAATTAAGGGTAATATTCCTATGAAGTTTGGTGTGCAAATATCTTTTTAAGTCCTTACCTTCAATTCTTTTGGGTATATACCTAGTAGTGAGAATGCTGGGTCAAATGATAATTCTATATTTAGCTTTCTGAGGAACTATCAAACTGTCATCCACAGTGGTTGCATGATTTTACATTGCCACCAGCAGTGAATGAGTGTTCCTATTTCTCCACATCCTCTACAACATTTATTTTCTTTCTTTTTTTCTTCCTTTCTCCCTTCCTTCCTTCCTTCCTTTCTTCTTTCTTTTCTTTTCTTCCTCCTCACTCCCTCCCTCCCTCCCTCCCTTCCTCTCTCTCTCTCCTCTCTTTCTTTCTTTCTTCTTTCTTTCTTCTTAACAGAAGCCATAATAATAGGCATGAAATGATGTTTCACTGTGTTTTTAATTTGCGTTTCCCTGATGGCTTATGATGTTGAGCATCTTTTCATGTTCTTTCTGACCATTTGTAAGTCCTCTTTGGAGAGATGTCAATTCAAGTCTTTTGCCCATTTTAAAATTGGGTTGCTTGTCTTTGTGTTGTTGTTGTTGTTGTTAAGTTGAAGGATTTGTTTATGTATTCTAGATATTATTGCTTTACCAGATATGTAGTTTCAAATATTTTCTCCCATTGTCTACATTGTTGTTTTACTTTCATGATAAAGTCCTTTGAGGAACAAAAGTTTTTAATTTTGATGAGGCCCTATTTATCTATTTTCTCCTTTGTTGATTTTCTTTGGGTGTACAGTCTAAGAAACCAAAGCCTGACACAGGTCTTGAAAATGCTGTCCTACATTTTCTTCAAGGAGTTTTATAATTCTAGCTCTTGTATTCGGGTCTTTGATCCATTTTGAGTTGATTTTTGTATATGGTGTGAGATAGGAGCCCTCTGTTTTTCTGAAAATGAAGATCCAATTTTCCCAGCACCATTTGTTGAAGAGACTTTTCTTTCCCAATTGAGTGTTCTTTGCCACCCTGGTAAAAACCAGCTGGCCATAAATGTGAGGGTTTATTTCTGAGCTTTCAGTTCTTTTCCATTGGTTTATGTGTCTGTCCTTGTGCCAATACCATGCTGTTTGCTTACTTGGGCTTTGTAATAGTTTTTTTTAAAAATAATTTTCCCCAAACTTTTAAGTGTAATATAGAAAACTGAAAAACACAAGAAACAAAGAACATGAAAGTCATCCAGAATCATAAGCATTTTACAGTTTGACATATCCTTTTAGGTCTTGTGTGTATATATACACACAACTGAGCATAAATTTTTATGTGGTTAGGATCACGCAGAATGTATCATACTTTTTCATATATAATGAATATTCAAAGTTCCAAAACCATGACTATTGTTGTAACCAAGAATACACGATATCAACTCAATCGGGGAAAAAATGTATTCCTGCCTTTCTTAGGGATAAACATTTCATAAAAGACAAAAGTAGCAACAGTCCTCTATAGATATTGGCAGAGTTACAAATTCTGCATTCTCTTAATGCTCAGTTTAAAATGAGGCAAAAAGCAATACAGTACAATAAGTATACTGCTTCCAAGAGAATTAACCGATCTATATTGAAATAGTAGCAAAAAGGTATGTTTCCATTGAATTATTTAACAATGTTTGCCTTTGTTACAGCCAAGGGATGACACAAACATCAATGGTTAGCATTGAAATGGAAATATGAGCACATCTGCATATATCCCTTCGCCTGCACTTCCTTCTGTCCCTGTGCAGCCAACTTAATGAAAAAGTCCTGATGCATACTGGTTCTATTAGTTTAACAAAAAGATATTCATAAATTGTTAATTCACTAGCTGTACTTTTTATCATACATTGTCACCTCGAAATATCTAAAAAGTTTAAATGTTTTGAAATAAAGAATGAAACATATCCATAATAAATACAAGTATTTTACCAAAAATGCACTCATAGAACTACTGTTATAATCTAAAACTGTCTTCTAGAAAGAGATACCAGCAAAGAGCCCTTCCCTTGTCCCTCCTTTTCTTCCAGTTCCACCATTTCAATGACTCAGTGCAGAAATACATCTTGCTCCAAGAGGCGGATTGACAGAGCTTACTCCCAGAAGACAGTCCTTCCTAAAACTAACACAAGGACAATTATATAGGGATTATTTTACTACTTCTATTTCAACATACTTTGTATATTAGGACTTGTCCTTTAATACACAGCAATAACTCAAATGCCTATATAGGACAATGGTCAGACAATCTGAAATTGTCTAACAACTCATGGGCAAAGGATCCTTTCCTCTGCACTTCCTTCTCTAACTCCACCACTATCCTTCAGCATAGTGTTCCAAGACATCTAGTTTAACAATTCCATTCCCCAAATACAGCCATTCCCATGTATTAACAGAAAAAACTAAAGTATTATTCTATACTCTACTTTTAACATATATTGTATACTTTGAAACATCTAAAAAGACTAGATAAGGACTGTAGTGTCGAATAAACTGCACGCATGTAACAATGCAATTATATCTGAAAGTGTCTTCTAAATAGAAACTTTCAGGTCTAGAGCCCTTCATTTCTCCCAGTTTCTTCTCTCCACCACAAACCCTGTGAATGAGTTACATGTGTCATTTAGATGTGGTTTTACAATGACTTTATATTAATATGACATGCGCTTCCATTACTAGGATAATAATAAGTTTACTTCAGTCCATATTTGCATTACCCTTTATGTTTATTCATTCCTCAATCTTGAGGATTTTGGGATGGTGATGCCTACCCTGTTTCTGACTGAGAGGGGGCTTAGATCCCAAGGGGCAGATGGGTGTAACTATCTTGCTTGAAGTTGTAGAACTTTCTGTTTTTTTTGGGATGGGTGTTGTCCATTATCATCAAATGATGTCCTGGGTGACTCCAGTGAACTGGAGAGTAGGTGTTGCAACTCTGCTGAGATTCAGGGCTCAACTGACACATGAAAAGACTGAAGATTTAAATCTCTGGGACATGTATTTAACAAGTATAAGTGCTAATTATAGGTTCAGATAAAAAGGACAGAATGCCATGGGTAGGGAAATTATAAATGTGTCTAACTCTGTTACATTGGGAAGCATATATTCCAGGGTAAGGCCCACTGACAGAGTGCCAAATTCTTGAGATTGTCTGCCCTGCCTATAGTATCTAGATGTCTCTAGAGCCTTCAGAAACTCCTCTGCTTGAGGTACTGTTTACTGGGGCAATCAATGAGATCCTCTTGAGACATGCATAAGTGTAACCTCTGGAATGACCTCCCGACTCACTTTAAATCTCTTAGCCATAAAAACTCATTTGTATTTAATATTCTCCCCTTTTGGTCAAGGTCTTTTTCCAAATGCATCGCTAGTTGGTGCTTGGTAATAATCCCTTGGTGCCAGGGAGGCTCATCTCCAGGAGTCATGTCCCTTGTAGGGGGGAAAGTAGTGAGTTTCTATGCTGAGTTTGGCCTAGCATATTATCTTTTGTAGTTGTTTCCCTCCCACCTCCTCCAAACCACTGAATGAGCATATAGACAGTAATATGCTATTCACAGAAATGGTTTAACAATCCCATTTGTAAAAAAGACTATTTCCTATGAACTTGAGCAAAACAATACAATATTTACAAAGTAATATTTTTCTACTTATACTTTTTATTTTTAAAGAAACTTTAGATTACATAAATGTTACATCAAAAATACAGGGGATTCCCACATATCTCACCCCTACCCTCCCAAGCTTCCCAATTAAAAACATCTTTCATTGGTGTGGTACATTTGTTACAATTGATGAACACATATCAAGTATTGCTACTAACCATGGATATTTTACATTATGGTTTACACTTTGTACCACACAATTTTATAAGTTCTGACAAAATGTATAATGGCTTATATCTGTCATTGCAATGCCATGCAGAAAAATGTCAATGTCTCAAAAATGTCCTATGTTACACCTATTCTTCCCTCTCCCTCCCCTCAGAACCTCTGGTGACCACTGCCTTTATATCAGTGTGAAAAGTTCTTCCATTACTAGAATAATAATAAGCCTACTTTAGTCCATAGTTGCATTCCCCTCTTATGTTTGTTCATTCCTCAATTTTGAGGATTTTGAGGTGGTGATGTCCTCTCTGCTTGCGATTGAGATGGGACTTAGATTCCCATTGGGCAGATGGGTATAACTGTCTTGCTTGAAGTTGTAGATACTCTCTTTTTTTGGGATGGGTATTTTCCATCATCATCCTTTTGTTAGGTGTCCTGGGCAAGTCTGATAAACTGGAGGGTAGGTGTTGGCTGCTACTCAGCTGAGATTCAGTGCTCAACCAGCATATGAACAGCCAGAAGATTTAAGTCTCTGAGACACATATTTAGTGGGTATAGTGCTAATTATAGGTTCAAATAAAAGGGGTAGAAGAATCACATGTAGGAAAATTATAAATAAGTCCAACTCCAATACATTGGTGGGATAGGTTATTATATATACAAGAGAAGGTCCAATGACAAGGTGCCAAATTCCTGCATTTTTTTGCCCTGCCTGTATTGTCCAAATGCCTCTAGAGCCCTCAGGACCAACTCCCCATCCCCCCTGCTTAAGACACTATCTACTGCAGCAGTCAGTGAGATTGTCTTGAGACGTTCTTAAGTGTAACCTCCTGAATGACCTCTTGACTCACTTTGAAATCTCTTAGCCATAAAAACTCATTTGCCTTTAATATTCTCCCCTTTGGTCAAGGTCTTTTTCCAAATGCATCACTAGTTGGTGCTTGGTTATAATCCCTCGGTGCCAGGAAGCTTATCCTCAGAAGTGCATATCCAATGCCAGGGGAAGATAGTGTGTTTATATGCTGAGTTTGGCTTAGAGAAAGGCCACATTGAGCAATAAGGAGGCTTTCAGGAGGTAACTCTTAGGCAATATAAAATACTAGGCTAAGTTTCAATTCCACAAGAACAAGGTTCATAAGTACAAGTATCAACACCGAGGGCCTGGTGTATTTGTCTGTCCTACTTCGCTAGGCACTGCCCATATACTCTAGGGATTCTTGCTACTCTATTAGAGAATGTAGCAAGACTCTCCAGGATGGGAATTCAATATTCTGTCAGTTACTGTGTGGGTCTCCACCCACCAAGACAACACCCCATGACCTCTTGAGCACATTCATATTCCATAGAGTCATGCCTCAGGTGCACCCCTGCCCACCTATCCCTCCACCACTGACAACGTGCACCAGTGATCCTCCCCTGCCACAGTTGTGACTCTTCTGCAATCCAAAACCTCCTCTAAAACAAGCTAAATAAATAAATAAAAATACAAAATAAAAGTATATATATATATAAAATATTTTTTGCATTGTATCTTTCAACCCTATCGTTTATGTACAGTGACAATTTTTTCTGTATGTTCCCCCAGTGTCTTATTTTTTCTACTTTATTTTCAAAGAAGCTTCAGGTTATAGAAAAGTCACATAGAAAATATAGTAGATTCCCATATACCCCACCCCTTTCCCCTCCCACATTTTCCCCTAATAATAATATCTTACATGAGTATGGCACATTTGTTATAATTGGTGAACAAATATTGAAGCATTGTCACTAACCAAGGCCAATGGTTTACATTATGGTTCACTTTCTGTACCATACACTTTTATAGGTTTTAACAAAATGCATAATGGCTTGTATCTGTCACTGCAAGATCATGTAGAACAATTCCAATGCCCTAAAAATGCCCTATGCTCCACCTATTCTTCCCTCTCCCTCTCCTCAGAACCCATGGAAACCACTAAGCTGCAATTTCTGAAGAGTAAATTTCATAGTTACATGCATTAATATTGAGGGCTTGACATATTGGTCCATCTTCTTTTGTTAGGCACTGCTTATGTTCTCTAGACTCTTGCCTCTCTATTTGATAACATAGGAAGACTCCTCAGGGTTGGAGTTTAATATTTTCTTGTCTATTGTGTGGGTCTCCACGCTTCTAATTTTAATATACATCAGGTACTTAAAACATCTAGACAGACTAGATGTTTCAAATAAGGACTTAGTTTGTCCACAATATACAGAGCACTCTTGACATGTAACAGCAGTTATAATCTGAAAGTGTCTTCTAAATATGAACGTTCTGGTTTAGAATGTCTTTTATCCCTCCTCTACCAACACTGTGGGCTATAATGCTCAAATTTTCAGAAGACATTCTTTTCTAGGAATTTTAACACAAAATGTATTACTTTACTATTTTTGATATACACTGGCAACCTCTTTAAATTTTAGAAGACTAGATGTTAATTAGGATGTGCTTTTCTGTTATATACACTATATGAAGAGCAAAGTAAAACTACATGCACGAATACAGGGACAATGGTTAATCACGCTTCATTGTAAACACACTGGCATAGAGCTCTTTGTACTTCCTTCTCCCTCCTCTCCCAAACCAGTGTACAAAATGTTCACTACTCAGAGAAGTGGTTTGGTCTTTCCAAAATACCCCACAATCTGTTATATGAATTTTAACAAACTATACGTACAAACTGTGTTCTTTTATTACCTCACCTTTTATCATATATCAAGTTCTTCAGAATATCTAGGAAGAGGAGATATTAAAAAATACTTAGCACTGCCAACTATATACAGAGTGGTGAGGAATAAAAAGTACACAGAGGACAATGATTATAATATGAAAATATTTTCTAAATGCGACCAGTCTGGCATAGACTGTTCACCTCTTCCTCTATTCAACCTTCTGCTCCATGTCCTGTAACACACAGAGCAAGTGTGGATGCGTGTCATTCCTGGTGTAGCTTCCAGAGGTAGTCTAAATTTCATTTCAAAGTCATTTATAGAAGGCAATTTTCTGTGATTTTTTAAAAAAACAAACGAGTATTACAAGACATGCATTTTTTTAACTCTATCATACCTCGGCAACCTCTTTACATATAGAAAGCCTAGATGTAGCAAAAGTTTTCTTTTAAAAGGTTGGGGGGAAAGTTGTGAGCAGCTTTTTCTATTACATACACAGGCCATCTATAAACAGCCAGTAAATCTTCCCAACGGGTGCTGGGCACTCCTTATTGGCCAAATGTGGCACTGTATTCTATCATTTCTCTCTTCCAATATCAAGCACGTTCTGGTAGAATGAAAACTAACCACCTCATGGCTCACTAAACAAGCCCATCGTCCTCCAGAGCTCTGGATGAGTTAGCATCTCATCCATTTGGGATGGAGCAGTCACCCCAAATCCTGGATCTGCATGGCTCCATGGTCCAAAGAGGTTGAGGGGTCCTACCCAACCCCCAGTAAGAAATCCTTTCAATTCCTTTGTAAGGATGGGTCTTGCATGGGAAGGAGTGCTAGACCTTATCTACTTGCATCCTGTTCTCCCACCCACAGCCAACCTGTATCCTGTCCTCCCTCACTCATGACACATTTAGCCAATTAAGGTGGAGTTCAGCTTATAGGTGGTCAGTAGCTGACCACAGAACTTAGTCAACAACAGACTGGAACTTTTGAGCTTTTATTGCAGACTGAGCACCATAGTTAAGTAAAGTTAGCTAAACCTCAGCTCATTATAACAGTAAATTCTCTTTCTCTGGGCGGGATTTTGAGGCTATTTTCTGTACATGCAGTGTATAACCAAGTATGTTAAAGCATGTCAAAGCAGAGAGCATGCACAGTTAGGAACTCACCTACAAAACCCCCTACCTGTTCATCTTTCCTCTCAAACCATAAAACCCCTCCCTAAAACAAGCCAAATATAATGCTGCTACTTCCACTGTTCAAGAGAGGCAAGTGCAAAACTTACTCACTGGCCTCCACTAGCTTCATAAAGCTCTATCCCTTGATTGATCAACATTGTGTTGACTTCTGTTCTCTGTGCCAGACAAAAGAACCAAGGAATCTGTAAGGGTCCCCTTCAGAGGGCCTGAGCTTGAGTCCACACAGACCTGTATTCTTCTTGGTAGCCACCATTCTTCTCTTCCCATTGGGTCTGATGCCCAAAGGGGCCAGGGCCTCAGTGGCCTTGCAGGGGCTTAACGGCTGTGCCACAGGTTTAGCCAGGGAAACTGAGTGGCCAGCATGTTCTTGGCTTAGAGAGGCCACTGCCCATCAGGACATCATGGGCAGAGATGAGGGCAGGGTTCTGCTGCTGCTTCAGGACCTGGAGTGGACAAGTGGGCAGTTGCCAGGGCTCTGGGTCTCTGCAGGGCAGGGACCACAGGCTGCTCCTGA
>PVKH010048094.1:0-10233 GCA_004027955.1 Chaetophractus vellerosus | reverse complement strand
ACCTGCCCTGCCCGTGGCGGCTTTTGCCTGTCCGTGGCAGCTTTTTGCCCTGCCCACGGCGGCTCCGGCCCGCCCATGGCGGCTTGCCATTCTCAAGGCGGTCTGCCCGCTAGGAGAGGTCCCCGGGAACCAAACCCAGGGCCTCCCATGTGGTTTCCCAGTGAGCTCTTTATCCACTGAGCTATCTAGCCAGGCCCAATAAATCTTTAAATAGATAAATAAATAAATAAAATTGACAAGAAAACAAGAAAAAT
This sequence comes from Chaetophractus vellerosus, assembly GCA_004027955.1. Classification (NCBI taxonomy): domain Eukaryota; kingdom Metazoa; phylum Chordata; class Mammalia; order Cingulata; family Chlamyphoridae; genus Chaetophractus; species Chaetophractus vellerosus. The sequence continues at coordinate 9,979 of PVKH010048094.1, read as the reverse complement.
ATAATGAAATTATAAATATTGGTATTTCCACCACCCACTTTATTTCATCAGTCAGAAATGTGTGAGGGGTCTTGGACTCTGGTTCTTTTTCATGTCAAATAAACCACTAAAGCCCACTGTTCCTACTAGTAAGTCTCATATTAGTTTACCATTATTCTAGGCTAATTTATAAAAGAGTGTAAATTGCTTACTAAATATTTTATAAATGCTTGTTGAAGAAATGAATGAATTAAAAGAGTTACACATATTGTGTGACAATGTTAACCTCCATAATCAGAAAATGTAATAGGATTAAATTAATAATGATTACAGTTCAATAAGTGGACTAGTAATGATATATTAAATTCAGTAGATTCATTTATTCAATTATTTCATGAATATAAATTGTACATTAACTATCTTATTATTTTCCTATCATAATTTTTATGGGACCACTAAAATTGTACTCAGCAGCAGCAGTGATTGGGGCTGGCTGTATAGCCCAGTGGATAAGGGCGTTGGTACACCACATGGAAGGCCCTGGGTTGGTTCCTGGGGACCTCTCCGAGTGGGCAGATGGCCTTGAGGAAGGCAAGCAACCGTGGGTGTGGCAAAGCCACCATGGGCAAGGCAAAAAGCCGCCACGGGCAGGGCAGAGACACCATGGGCATGGCAAGTCACCAGTGAAACACGGAGCTGAGTGCCCGTGAACCATGGAGCCGAGCATCCTGCAAAAACACGGAGCTGTGCTGCACGCAAAACACAGAGTGGAGCCACCCATGAAACAGAATGGAGCCACCCACGAGCTGGACATGCTGCCTGCACGGAGGGCCGACTCAGCACGTCATCGCAAAAATAGGGGGAGACAAGAAGCAGACATAGAAGAACACAAGAGAATGGACACACAGCAAGAGCAAGCAGAAAGGGGGGGTATGTAAAAAAAAAAGAAGCAGCAGTGATGTCATGCATCCTTCTTGATTTAATCTTAAAGGGATTGTGTTCAAGATCTTCAGGCTAAATATGATATTATAAGTAGATTTTTCCCCATGGGTGTAAATCTAGTGTAGGTGGGACACTATTGATTGATTATTCAGTAGGGTATGACCCAGAGTGGATCTTAATCCTCTTACTGGAATCCTTTATAATCAGGATAAAAATGGAGAGTCACAAAGAGAGAAACCCACAGAAGCACAGAGAGAAAGCCACAGAAGTGGAAAGGAAGCCAGAGGAAGCCAGAAGCTGAAAGCAACAAAACACAGAAGAGAAAGGATCACCAGCAGCTGATCTTTCAGGGAGAAAGCATTGCCTGATGATGTCTTCATATGAACATTTTTACCAACCCCATAACTGTGATCTTGCAACCTAATAAATCTCCATTTTAAAAGCCAACCCATTCCTGGTATATTGCATTTTGGCATCCCAACAGAATAAAACAAAATGAAAAATGATTACGATAGAGAATGATGGATAATGTAAAAGGGAAGTTACAGGGGCATGTAGGAACTAGTAGCTGTGTGAAGTGACTTATTCATAGGAGAAATTGCATTTAATACTGTGGCAGTTTGGGGATTTCTGTGGATCACAGAAAAGATCATGTTCTTGAAGCTAATCCATTCCTGTCAGTGTGGGACCCTTTGATTGGATTGGTTTCAATTGGGAGGGCCTTTGATTTGATCACTATAGTGAGCCATGACCTAGGGTGGGCTTAGCCTTCTTGCTTGAGTCCTTTGTAAATGGAGAAACATGCAGAGAAAAACAGTAAAAAAACAACAGAGAAATAGAAACCCTGAGATGCAGACAGAGAGGACCCAGAGGCTGAGTCTGGAATCAGTGGAGCACAGAGGCCCAAAAAGAGACACCCCTGGGAGGCTGAAAGAGAGGCCTAGATGAGAGGGGAGTGCAGAGCCATAGATAGCTGATTGGCCACAGCTGAGCTCAGAGAGAGTGCTTGGTTTGCTGCCTTGATTTGGGCAATGTTGCCATTATGTACAGCCACATGCCTGTGTCCACAGCTGTAGCTTGTGTGAGACAGCATCTCTGATGATGTCTTGATTTGGACACTTTCACAGCCTCAGAACTGTAAGTTTTTAACCTAATAAATTCCCATTATAAACACCAACACATTTCTGGTATATCACTCCCAGCATTTTTTAGCAAACTAAAACAAATATTAAACTGAATAAAGTAATGAAATTTGGGTAAGTAAGAGGAAATCTGACCAACATAAATGGGTTGTACTTGTAAGGCAACAAGGAGAATGGAGGGCTAGTGAAGTGCTGGTGTGTTGGCTCAGTGGCACCACTAGGTATCATTTAAGTAGCAGGTATGACTCTAGCAGGTAAGAAAGGTCATCTCTGGTGATTAGGATGAAGGGTATGCTTACAATTTTTAGTAGAAATGTAAGAATAAAGAAGGGATGGCAAGGCACATGGAATGTATACAAAGAGAGTAGCTGTTTGCCATCCATTGGCTTGGAAGGATGAGGGAAGGAAAAGGGCTTGAAAAGTCCATGGAGATTGGGAACTATGGAGAGGGCTGCCTGGTACATCTTGAAAGGGTGCAGCTACTCTCAGAAATGTGCTGTGTTGACTCAAAGAGAAAGCAAGGAAAAATACTCTCCTCTTTCATCCTAAGTTTTCTCACCATCATGATCTTCTGGTGCTTTGAATCAGGAATCCTAAATCTAATTCAGCAAGCAACCAAACTGAATAAGGCAGACACAGTCCATAGGGGCCAGCTTCTCCTGGCACAGACCAGAACAAAGAAGGGAAGAAAATGGTTCAGAACTCAATGAATAAGATAGTCCCCAGTATTCTCTCTTTTTGCTCTGGCATCTTCAGCATAATTTTTCATTCTCAGACATTTGCCCTAGGATTACCTTCTGACATTCTTACTAACAGGCACCATACTTGTGTTCCAGTCAAGAAGAAGAAGTCAACTATGGGAAAAATGTTTATTTTGTCTGTTTTTTTTAATTTTTTAAATAGAAAGGTAAAATCCCAAAGATTTCCTACATTTTTTGGTCAAAACTGGGCCACTTCTAGCTTCAAGTTAGATAAGCATGTGAGTATTAAAATCTGGTCACATTTCTTTCTCAAACAAATTGTGGTTCAACAAGTTAAGGAATAAAGGATGTTGGGATTAGCTTGGTGAAAATGGGGGAAGGGAGTGTCAGACAGAGAGAAAATGTGATGAAGGACTGGAAGTTTAGAAAGAGCATTTTGAGGGAGCAGGAGTAGCTCAGTGGGTGAGTACCTGTTTTGCATATGAGGTCCCAGGTTCCATCCCTGGTATCACAAGAGAGAGAGAGAAAGAGAGAGAGAGTGTGTGAAGTGTCAGAAACTGGAATCAAATCAATTCAATATTTGCAGAAAGTAAAATGAGCAGTAGGAATCAACAAGGAGAGGCTGGAAAGGAATGAGGGAGCCAAATACATAGTGCTGTTTAAGTCATTTAAAATAAAATAGGTAGAAAAACTTGGCATAGTGAACATGATAACCACATAAGAAAGAATTTTTTATGAGAACTTACATGTAAAATTATTACATAATTATAAAATGCAGTTAAAAGCCTAAAAACAAAGGAAAATATTCACTGCAGACATGCCATTGAAAGGTTTTATGTTATCAATTCAGAAAGATAACATACAAATCACAGAAAAGAGCTGAACAACCCAGCAGGAAAAAGTGTTCAAGTTAAGAAAAGAAACTATCTGAGCTACTTACTTACCACTATGCATAGAAAATCTATTATAACTGCTGGATAATCAAACATATATAGTAAGAAATAATTGAACATGTTTGCCATCTGAAATATAGGCAAAAAATGAAATTATAATTCCTATGTTGGCAATTGTGTGGGAGTATAAACCCTTCTTACCCTGTTTCTTTGTATATTACTGAAGAAAGCAATAGAGATATTTTTGTTAATTGTCATGTCATCATGCAAAATTGTCCATATGAGAGAGTTTATTGAAATGATGTAGATAATTAGAAAAATAGAAACAATGTTAATGTTCAGTAGTAGAGTATTTTTTGACAAGTAGTTATATACCATATTTTATAATAGAATGCTTGCCAAGTATTAATTATACACATGCATAAACATTGATGGATAATTATATAGATATAGACAGATGACAGGTAGATAGATAGATAGATAGATAGATAGATAGATAGATAGATAGATAGATAGATAGATAGATAGATAGATAGATAGATAGATAGATGTGCTGTGATGGGCAAAGGTACATAAAACATTGTTCAATGGAGCAAAGAATTTATAAAACATTATGCATAGTTGGATGCTATTTTATACACTATTTTATACATGTATATGTAATTGCATTTAATGCTGCCACACAATGGAACTTGACATTTTATTGCAAAAATTTCCTAAGTATATATATATATATATTTTTTTAATTTAATTAATTTATTTATTTATTTTTAGGATACATCAATTACATAAATGTTACACAGAAATTCTAAATATTTTTCAGTACAAAATGAATTCTTGGGCAAGCACATGTGAGCAAGTCTGGTGACAATATTGATGATATAGAATTTTAAAAATTGCTTATTTGTCTCTCCATAAAATAAACATGAAATTAAAAATAAAGATTTTAAATCCACAGGAACAAATTAATACAAAAAACAGAAATGTTTTTTCCTAAGTCCTGAAAAGCCCATGAAGTCATAGTTCATGTCTGTAATTCAGGATCTTACTTTTCATTTTCTTTCCTTTTGCTCCCACAATTTCCATCTTATCCTGCTCTCTGAGTGAGGAGTACATAAAAGTTCCACCCAAGGAAAGCATCCATGTGCTATGATTTCTGTGGTTTAGCACTTTGATTGTTTCCTATCTAAAATATCCTAAGACCTCAAACTGAAATATCAACTTAAAAAGTGAATCTGAACTGGTGGTGCTCTTAGGGAAAATGGCACTGCAGTTATATTTTTTAAAGTTTCCTATATATCAAACTATGCCTAAATTGAGCTCACAATGTGAAATTAAAAAATGAATGGGAAAAATACTCTAGTAAGAATCAGAAGACATAACAAATAACAGAGTTAGATCCCCAGGAACCTCTCAGAATAGAACTAAACAAGAGAGGCCATGAAAAACATGTATAAAGTAAGGAATGGAAAGTGTATGAAAATATATGATACTATCCAAATTAGTCAAAATTAAAATCTAATGGAAATAGTCATAGAAATTAAAAACTTTATAGATTAAATAGTAGATTAGACACCACTGAAGAAAAAAATCATGAAATGGAAGCTAGATCTGAATTCAGCACAAAGAAGTAAAATGATAGAAAAAACTAAGGAGAGGTTGAGAGACAGAGGATGAGAAGAAAATGATCATGGTTGATCACTAATCCAGACATTTTAACTAAAATGTATGAATAAATAACTTCTTTCCACTGAGATGAGTGTGACAATTTGGAACTTTTTGTGAATTCCAGAAAGGATCATGTTCTGGGAGCTAATCCATTTCTGTGGATGTGAAAAATTGTGATCAGATTGCTTCAGTGAGGTGTGTCTCAGGGTGGGTCCCAGGGATGACATCCTTTATAAATGGATGACTGAAAGAAGAGACATAAAGGGAAAATCAGTAGAAATAGAGGAATCCAAAGAGGCTGGAGCCAGTGGAGCACAAAGGCATGGAAAGTGGCCCATGAAAAGCTGAAAGAGGTGAGGCCTAGAGTAGAGGGGACAGACAAGCCATATGCCTGAACACCCTCCCCTGAGCTCAGGGAAAAGTGAACTTGGAAGGAAGGCAGAGACTTCAGTAGAGACTGGTCACCATGGTGCCTTGCCACATGGCAGGCGTCCAGAACCACCAGCAGCCAACCTGGAGGGAGACATCATCTCTGACACCTTGATTGGGACATTTTTACAGCCTCAGAACTGTAAGCTTTTAACCTAAAAAATTCCCAATATAAAAGCCAACATTTTTCTGGTATTTTGTTCATAGCAGCTTTTAGCAAATGAAGACAAGGTGGTTTCAAATGTTTTCTTATTTCAAACAATGCTGCAGTGACTAATGATGCACGTGTTTCCATGTATATATTTATACATATTCCAACAAAGTATAATTCTTGGAGTGGGATTACTGAGTTGTAAGAAATGTGTTTGTCCAACGAATTTGCTATTGCCAATGATTTTCAAAGGAGATCAATTTATACTGCCATTAGCAGTGGAAGATAATTCCCATTACTCCTCTTTCAAATTTTCACAAATAAGATATTTGTGAAATGGCATCTCATTATTGCTTCAATTATTGAAGCAATAATTAGATTAGGTTGAACAGCTTTGCATTTAGATATTAACAGTTCAGTTTTCCTTTTACATCAATAGCCAGTGTCATTGCATATATTTCAAATGGTTGTTTTCATTTTCTTATTGATTTGAGTGTGACCTTTAGGTATTCTGCATACAAATGAGTTTTAAGCATTTCAAATGTGAGCTGAAAATCTAAATAAGAGGTCAGAGCTTGCATTTTAATTTTGGTGTCTTTTGGGGACATGGTTTTACTTTAGTAAATTTACTACTCTCATTATGATGGGCTCTTTTTGTTTTTTTTTCCTGTGATTTATTTCCCTACTCTTAAGTTATAAAGAGAGTATTAGTCAGGGTTCTCTATAGGATAAAAACCAATATGATCTGTATACATATATAATTATTAAAGGAAATGGCTTATCTGACCAGGGATTAGCAAGTCCAAATTCCATAGGGCAGACCATAAGCTAGAAATTTCAATGAAGTTAAAGCTGTATTCTGCAGAAGGCTGATAAAGATGTAGACATACTTTCTGACTGCTGGAATTCTCAGTTCTGCCTTAATCATAAGAAAACTGATTGGATTAGGAGAAGCCTCTCATTGCTGAGGGCAATCTCCTTTGTTGTTTGTGGATGCATCAGCCATAGATACAATCAAATGCTATAGATGCTAGTCCATCTATGAAACACCATCACAGTAACAATCAGGTCAGTGCTTGCTTGACCAAAAAACTGTACACCATAAACTAGCCAAGGTGACACATGTAATTAACTATCACATAAAGGTCTTATACAAATTCACTGCTCTATTTGGAGTAGTACTCAAGAATAGAGAGGGGGAAAGAAATAGAGTTAGAGAGGGAGAGAGAGAAAGGAAGATATATATATATATATATAGAAATATATAGAAAACTATCTATAAATTCAATATATATAAATTTATGTACAAATATATATAAATTTTAAAATACTTTTTGCATTTACTGCTTATTTTAATAAATTCTATTAAATTATAAAAAGACAACATAGACATTCACTTTGTTTAAAAATCAATATGCATTGCTAAAACATTTAATAATGAATCTCAAAATGTGCAGTTTATAATAGCAGATGTTATGAAAACACCTGGCTAATCAAGACCTTCTTGTATTAAATCCTAACAATTTAAATACTTTCTAATATTCTTAATAGTTTTAATAAGTGGGAGGTCTTACTGGAAACAAAGTGAAGGCTGTTCCTCCTAATGAATATTAAAGGTGATCTGAAAAGTAGTATTCAATTCATAATACAGAAACATATCCAATATTGTTTTTGATGTCCAGTACAGACAATATTGACAATGTCAAAACAAATATGAAATATCACAAAGCTGTAGAAATTTACATGAAAATATATTAAGATTTTATAATTAGCATTGAATTTTATCACTGATTTTCCCACTTTTTGTAAGTTTCCTGATACACATGGTAAGAAATAAACAATATTTTCTTTTCTGTGCAAAAAAAATTGTCTATTTTAGGAAATTTACTTTCTGATTCCCATATTTGATTTGGTTCCAGGTTTCTGAAAGAACCACAGGAAGCAATAGAACAAAAATTTTCAGAGCAGTTTATAAACTGCTTTATCTGTATTAGCTTTTTTTTAATAATATTTTTTTATTTTTTAAAAGATACTGTAATGGTTTGACAGTTTTATCTAATCATGAATCCCAAAAATATAAATTGAATCATGCTCCTAAACTGATCTGTTCATCTGGCATGATTGGGTTATGATTAGGGCATTGACTGGGCTGCATCATAGGGTGTTGAGCTCCACCCCTTGGTGGGTGTGGTCTCAAATATAAATTGCAAGGTCAAAGACAGAGGGAGCAGATTTGAGAAGCAGATTTTTGAGATGCAGTTCTGGTGTTGGAGAGGGCCGTTCACCTGAGAGTCTACAGCTGACTTTGTGGAAGAAGCGCTATGCCTGGAGAGAAATGCAGCCCTGGCAGGAGAGGAACCCAAAGGCCTGAGCCCTGGCAGACGATGGCAGCTGTCTTGCTCCAACACGTGTACTTTGGTGTGAGGGAAGAAACTTATGCTTTGTGGCCTGGTAACTGTAAGCTTATGCACCAAATAAGTACCCTTTTTAAGGACCAACCAATTATTGGTATAGTTTGCAAAGGCACCTCTTTGGCTGACTAGTACAGACACTTAGATTACAGAAATGTTACACAAAAATTATAGGGATTCCCCATATCTCTACCTCCCCCACCTCCCACAACCTCCCACATAAACATCCTTCATTAGTGTAGCACATCACCTGCAATGGATATACACATTCAGGGGCTTTGCATTTAAGCATGGACCATAGTTCACATTGAGTTTCATCCTGGGTAAGCAAGGGAAGTTCAACATAAGAAAATCAATCAACGTAATACACCACATAAACAGATTGAAAGAAAAAAATCACATGATCATCTCTATAGATGTGGAAAAAAGCATTTGACAAAATACAGCACCCTTTCCTGATAAAAACACTGCAAAAGATAGGAACAGAAGGAAACTTGCTGAACATGATAAAGGATATAGACGAAAGACACAAAGCTAACATCATCTTCAATGGTGAAATCCTAAAAGCATTCCCTCTGAGATCGGGAAAAAGACAAGGATGCCCATTATCACCACTCCTATTTAACACTGTCTTAGAAGTACTTGCTCAAGCACTGAGGCAAGAAAAAGATATAAAAGCATCCAAATTGGAAAAGAAGTAAAAATTTCATTATATGCAGATGACATTAATCCTATACGTAGAAAGCCCTGAGAAATTTACAACAAAACTTCTAGAACTTATAAAGGACTTCAGTAATGTCACAGGCTATAAGATCAATGCTCAAAAATCAGTAGCATTTCTGTATACCCATAATGAGCAATCTGAGGAGGAAATCAAGAAAAAAATACCATTTACAATAGTAACTAAAAGAATCAAATACCTAGGAATAAATTTAAATAAAGATGTAAAGGACTTACATACAGAAAAATATACAACACTGTGAAAGGAAATAAAAAAGACTTAAATAAATAGAAGAATATTCCCTGTTCATGGATAGGAACACAAAACATCATCAAGATGTCTATCCTACCCTAACTAATCTACAGATTTAATGCAATCCCAATAAAATCAACACTGTATTTTTTAAGGAATTGGAAAAACTAACTACAAAATTTATTTGGAAAGGTAAGAGGCTCTGAGTTGCCAAAGACAAATTGAAAAAGAAAAATGAAGTTGGAGGTATCACACTATCTGACTTTAAAATATACTACAAAGCTATGGTGGTCAAAAAAGCATGATATTGGCACGAGTATAGACATACTGATCAATGGAACCGAATTGAGAGTTCTGATATAAATCCTCACATATACAGTCATCTGATATTCGACAAAGCCTCCAAGCCCACTCAGCTGGGAGTGAATAGCCTCTTCAACAAGTGGTGCTTAGAGAACTGGATATCCATATCCACAAGAATGAGAGTGGAACACTGTGATGGCTAGGCTAATGTGTCAACTCGGCCAGGTAATTGTGCCCAGCTGTTGGGTCCAGCAAGCCTGGGGCTAATTGCATCTGCATCAATCAGCAAGATTGGATGAAGAATGGATGACGCTGTTATCCATTCAGTTGACTGCTTATAAAAGGGAACTGATTTCAACATTCGGAGAGAATTTCCCAGCTTGTCGT
>PVKH010048093.1:0-10234 GCA_004027955.1 Chaetophractus vellerosus | reverse complement strand
GGTTCCCAGTGCCTCCTGGAGAAGGCGAGCAAACAATGAGCAGACAGATGAGCCAAGCATCTGGGGGAAAGGGGAATAAACAAAGAAAAATAACATAATTTTTTAAAAATGTTAAAAAAAAAAACTCTTTAAAATGTTCAAAGAGCTAAAGGAAAACAAGGACAAAGAATTAAAGAGTGTCAAGAAACCAAAATATGAACAAAATGAAATTGTCAATAAAGAGAAATAATTAAAAGGATCCAAACAAACACTGGAGCTGAAATATATAGAACTGAAATACAAAATTCTCTAGAGGGGTTCAGCAGTAGATTATAGCTGGCAGAAGAAAGAATCAGTGAACTGGAAGATAAGATGATTGAACTTATCCAGCCTTAGGAACAAAAAGGGAAAAAAAAGAAAGAAAAGAAAAAAAAAGAAAAGAAAAGAAAAGAAAGAAAAGAAAAGAAAAGAAAAGAAAAGAAAAGAAAAGAGAATCTAAAAGACCTGTGGGACATCATCAGTTGTACCAATACATGCTTTATGAGGATTCTAGAAGAGAAGAAAGAGAAGAAGAAGCAAAAGACTATTTGAAGAAATAATGGCTGAAAACTTCCAAAATTTAATGAAAGACATGAAATATATGAATATATAGTCCAAAGACAAAGAGAGAATTCTGAAAGCAGCAGGAGAGAAGCAATGCATTATGTCAAAGGGAGCCTCAATAAAATTAAGTGTCAATTTATCATCAAAAACAGTAGAGGCAAGGCAGTGGGATGATGTATTTGAAGTGCTGAAAGAAAAAACTTATCAACCAAGAATTCTATATCTGGCAAAGTGTCCTTCAAAAATGAGGGAGATAGTAAAACAAAAGCTAATGGGGTTTGCCACTGCTAGATCTGTCCTACAGGAAATGCCAAAGGGAGCTACAACAATTCTTAATCACAAAAATTTTTAAATTGTTGTAATTTTCCCATATCTATTGGAAGCTGTTTACCAACTAATATTCTTGTTTGAAGTATGACTTTTTTCCTTCTTTCCCAACCTCTCTTGGGAAAAAAAGTGGGTTTCTGTTAATTAATTCAGCAGACATCTAACATTTTTATGTCATTTGAGCTGCATAACTTATTTGGATACTTGATAATTTGTTTTATTACATAATTTATAAAATGGTGATGTGTATTGTTGCTAAATCATCTATATAATTGTACTGTTAGAATATGTGGCTATATTTTCATAGAAATAATTTGTCAGTATTCACAAGATTGTAAAAACCTAGCACAAGGGGGCCGGCTGTAGCCCAGTTGGTAGGGTGCTGGTTTACCACATGGGAGGCCCCAGGTTCGGTTCCCAGGGCCTCCTCGAGCAGGCAGACTGCCTTGAGAAGGCAAGCCACCATGGGCAGGGCAAAGCTGCCACGGGCAGGGCAAGCCCCTGTGAGCAGGCAGGCTGCTGCGCAGTGAGCTGACTCGCAGGTCGCCGCACCAGGGCAGGGGGGAGGGGGCGACAAGCAGACACAAAAGAACACAAGAATGAACACAGCAAGAACAAGCAGAAAGGGGGGGATATGTAATAAATTAAAAATTAAAAATAAAATAAAACCTAGCACAAGAGCTTAAACATGTAAATAATGAAATAAAAAAAAAATGCCAAAGAGAGTTCTTCAGGCATCAACAAATTAAATAACCTAGATAAAATGGACAATTTCCCAGAAACACATAAATGTTCTAAACTGACTCAAGAAATACAACATTTCCACAGACCAATAAGAAGATATTGAATCAATAATCAAAACCTTCCAACAAGGAAAAGCCCAGGATTAGATGGTTTCACTGGTGGATTTATATATATTCAAAGAAGAATTAACAATCCTTCTCAAACTCTTTCAAAAATCAAAAGGAGGTGGGAGGCAGATGTGGCTCAGGTGATTGGGCTCCCGTCTACCATCTAGGAGGTCCAGGAATTGATTCCTGGGACCTCCTGGTGAAAGGCAAGCTGGCCCACATGGAGTCCTGGCCCATGCAGGAGTGCTGGCTCATGTGGGAGTGCTGGCCTGCGCACAAGTGCTGGCCCACGCAGAGAGCTGGTGCAACAAGATGATGTGACAAAAGGAGACACAGAGGAGAGACAATAAGAGACCCAGCAGACCAGGGAGCTGAGGCGGTAGAAGAGATTGAGGACCTCTCTCCTACTCCAGAAGGTCCCACAATCAGTTCCTGGTGCCATGTAAAGAGAAGACAAGCAGGGGCCAGCTGTGGCCCAGTTGGTAGGGTGCCGGTTTACCACATAGGAGGCCCCAGGATCGGTTCCCAGAGCCTCCTCGAGTGGGCAGACTGCCTTGAGAAGGCAAGCCACTGCGGGCAGGGCAAAGCCGCCGTGGGCAGGGCAAGCCCCCATGAGCAGGCAGGCTGCCGTGTGGTGAGCTGACTCAGCAGGTTGCCGCATGCGGGGGGAGCAGGCAGACACGGAAGAACGCAAGAATGAGCACAGCAACAACAAGCAGAAAGGGGGGGCATATGTAATAAATAAAAAAAAAGAGAAGACAAGCAGACACAGAAGAGTACACAGAAAGCAGACAATGGGCGTAAAACAATGGGGGGTGGATATAAATAAATAAATAAATCTTTTTAAAAAATCAAAAGGAGGAAATATTTCTTAAGTCATTATATGAGGCCAACATTGCCATAATCCTGAAGCCAGACACAGACAGCACAAGAAAAAACTACAGACCAATATCTCTTATTGCAAAAATTCTTAACAAAATACTAGCAAATCAAATCCAACAGTATATGTAAAGGATTATACACCATGCCAAATGGGATTTCTCCAGGAATGCAAGGGTGGTTCAACATAAAATCAATGTAATACACTACATTAACAGAATGAAAGAAAAACTCCCACATTTTTAAAATTAATGCAAAAAAGGCATTTGACAAAATCCAACATCCTTTCATGATAAAAACACTCAGTAAAATAGGAATGGAAGGTAATTTCTGCAACATGATAAAGGGCATATTTGAAAAACCCACAGCTAACATTATGTTCAATGGTGAGAGACTGAAAGCTTTCCCTATTAGATCAGGAACAAGACAAAGATGTCTGTTTTTACCATTGCTATTCAACATTAACTTTTAAATTTCCATTTCAGATATTCTTTGTTGGTATACAGAAATAAAACTGATTTTTCTGTGTTAATGTGTTAATCTTATAGTCTGCAACTTTGCTGAATTTATCAGTTCTGGTAGTTTACTCATGGATTCTTTGGGATTTTCTATATGGAAGATGTCATCATTGAGTAGAGATAGTTTTACTTCTGCCTTTCCAAATTGCATGCCTTTTATTTTTTTTGTCTTGCCTAATTGCTCTGGCAAGGACTTCCAGCACAATGTTGAATAGCAGTGGTAGAAGCAGGTATCTTTGTCTTTTTCATGACCTCAGGGAAAATGCTTTCAGTCATTCTGTTGGAGTTTGTCAAATGCCTTTTCTGCATCAATTGAGATGATCATGTAATTTTTTCCCCTTCATTCTTTTAATGTGGTGTCCTACATTGATTGATTTTCTTATACTGAACCACCCTTGCATTCCTGGGATAAATCCCATTTTGTCAAGGTATATGATTATTTTAATATGCTATTGGATTGGATTTGCTAGCATTTTATTGAGGATTTTTGCATCTATATTCATAAAGAAAAAGGTTTGTAGTATTCTTTTCTTGTGATACTTTTATCTGACTTTGGTAGTTGACCTCTTGGTCCGACTTAGGAAGAGTTACCCCCTCTTCAAATTTTTAATATTTGATATAATTTACTAGTGAAGCTGTCTGGTCCTGGACTTTTCTTTGTGGGGAGGTTTTTGATTACTAATTTAATCGATTTACTTAAGTAGGTCCTTGAGATCTTCTATTTATACTTGAGTCACTTCAGGTAAGTTATGTGTTTCTAGGAATTTGTCCATTTCTCTAGTTTATCTTATTTATTGGCCTACAATTGTTTATAGCATTTTGTTATAATTTTATTAATTTCTGCAAGATCAATGGCAAGGTCTTCCCTTTCATTTTGGATTTTTATTATTTGCATCTTCTCTTTTTTGTCAGTCTAGCTAAACATTTGTCAATTTTATTGATATTTTCAAAGAACCAACTTTTAAAAAAAATTTCCCGCTTCCCCTTGTTGTTTCCACTTGCTGTCTGCTCCGTTATGTTCTTTTTAGGAGGCACCAGAAACCAAACCTGGGACCTCCCATGTGGGAGAGAGGCACCCAATAACTTGAGCCACCTCCACTCTTGTTGTGTCTCTCATTGTGTTTACTCGCTGTGTCTCTTCCTTGCATCATCTTGCTGTATCATCTTGCTGTGTCATCTTGTTGCATCAGCTTGCCATGCCAGCCCATTGCATCAGCTCATTGTCTTGCTCGTCTTCTTTAGGAGGCACTGGGAACTGAACCCAGGACCTCCGATGTGGTAGGTGGGCACCCAACTGTTTGAGCCATATCCGCTTCCCAAAGAACCAACTTTTGGTTTCATTGATTCAATTGTTTTATCTCCACTCTAATCTTTATTACTTCTTTCCTTCTACTAATTTAGCTTTTGTTTTTTCTTTTTCTTCTTCCTACAGATGTGTTGTTAGGTTATTTATTTCTCTTTCTTCTTTTTAATATAAGCATTCATAGCTATAAATTTCCCTCTGAAGACTGCCTTTGCTGTATCACCCAAGTTTTGGTATGCTATGTTTTCTTCCCTTCCTCCCTCCCTTTCCTCTCTTCCCTCCCTCTCTCCTTTCTTCCTTCCTTACTTTTTTTTTTAGGAGGTACTGGGGATTGAACCTGGGACCTCATACATGCAAAGCAAGCACTCAACCACCAAGCTACATCCACTCTGCAATGTTTTCATTTTTATTTGTCTCAAAACATCTCCTAATTTTCCTTGTGATTTCTTCTTTGATCCATTATTTAAGAGTATGTCATTTACTTTCCACATATTTGTGAAATTATGAGTTTCACTTGTGTTATAGATTTTTAGCTTCATTCCATTGTGATCAGAGAAGCTACTTTTTAAAATTTATTGAAATTTGTTTTGTGACCTAACCAGTGGTCTATCCTGGGGAGCAATCCATGTGCACTTGAGAAGAATGTATATTCTACAGTTGTTTGGGGTAGTGTTCTGTATATATCTATTAAGTCTAGTTTGTTTGTTGTATTATCCAAGACCTTGGTCTTTGTTACTGACCTTCTGTCTAGGTGTCCTATCCATTAATGAAAGTGGTATATTGAAGTCTCCAACTATTATTATAGAAGTGTCTAGGGGAGTGGATGTGGCTCAAGTGGGTGAGTGCCATCTTCCCACATACGAGGTTCCAGGTTCAATGCCCAATACTTCAAAAAATAAATAAAATATATATTTTTAAAAAGTGTCTATTTCCCCCTTTAGTTTTGTCAATGTTTGCCTCATGTATTTGGGGCACTGTGATTAGGTGCATATCTGATAATAATAATAAAAAATGTTTATTATTGTTATATCATCTTGGTGGATTGGCCCTTTTATTAATATATAGTGTCCTTCTTTGTCTCTTGTAATAGTTTTCACTTTAAGTCTATTTTGTCTAATATAGCCACCCCAGCCATTCCTATTTGCATGGAATATTTTTATCTATCCTTTCACTTTCAATCTCTTTGTTTCTTTGGATCTAAGGTGAGTCTCTTGTAAACAACATTTAGTTGGATCCTGCTGTTTTTTTATGTCCATTTTGCCCATCTGTGTCTTTTGATTGGTATAATAAAAATCATTATCTTTAGAGTAATTTACTGTTAAGGCAGGTCTTACTTTAGCCATTTTGTCCTTTGTTTCTTTTATGCCTTATACATCTCTTTCCTTCATTCTGCCTTCTTTCATGTATAGTTGATCTTTTGGAATGGAAAAGGTTGATCCCTGTATTAGTCAGTCAAATGCAAAATACCAGAAATTGGTTGGCTTTTATAAAGGGTATTTATTTGGGGTAGAAGCTTACAGACACCAGACCATAAAGCATAAATTACTTCCCTCACCAAAGTTTATTGTCATGTGTTGGGGCAAGATCGCTACCAATGTCTGCCAAGAGTTCAGGCTTCTTGAGTTCCTCTCTTCCTGGGGTTCATTTCTCTCTGGGTTCAGCTCCTCTGTTTTCTCCACAAGGCCAGCTGTAAACTATCAGGCGAATTGCTCCATTTCTCTCCCCGGGGTTTCTACCATGTCTAAGAGCCATCTCTTCCTCTGTGTTCTTCTGTGTGTTCACTTCCCCGGGCTCCAACTCTGTCTTTTGCCATGTCTTTTATCTGTGAGTCCCCACCCACCAAGGGGCGGGGACTCAATGCCTTACTGACATGGCCCAATCAAAGCCCTAATAATATTTAATCATGCCCAGAGGAACATACCAGTTTACAAACATAATCCAATATCTATTTTTGGAATTCATAAATAATGCCAAACTGCTACAATCCCCTTCTCATTTGCATTTCTGTACATACTTTAAATACTTCCTCATGGTTACCATGGGGTTTGTAGTTAACAACCTAAATCTATAGCCAATTAGTTTGAAATGATACCAACTTAACTTCAATAGCATATATAATCTCTGGTCCTATACCCCTCCATTGCCTTTATGTTGTTTTTGTCACACATTACCTCTTTAGATTTTGCATAACATAGAAATAAGGTTATTTCTTGAACAATTGTTTTCTAAATCATAAGAAATGAAAAGTACAGCCACATACCTAGAATACAATAATACTGGCCTTTGCAGTTATCCTTTATTTCTTCATATGTCCCCAAGCTGCAATCTACAGTACTTTTCCTTTCAACCTGAAGAACTCTTTTTAGCATTTCTTATAGGACAGGTCTCCCTATGTGGACCTCCCATGTGGTAGGCGGGCACCCAATTACCTGAGCCACATCCGGTTCCCTTTCCTTCATTTTTGAAGGATAGTTTAGCTGGCTATAGAATCCTTGGCTGGCAATTTTTCTCTTTCATTACTTTATGTTGAACCACTGCCTTCTTGCTTCCATTGTTTCTGATTTTAAAAATCAGTGCTTAATCTTACTGTGGATTCCTTGGATGTGATGAATCTCTTCTCTCTTGCTCCCTTCAGGATATTCTATCTTTGGCATTTAACATTTTGATTATGCTATGTCTTGGGGTGGGACTACTTAGATTTATCCTGTTTATTGGGCTTCTTGAATATATATAGTCATGTCTTTAATCAATTTTGGGAAGTTTTCAGTCATTATTATTATTATTATTATTATTGTTACATATCCCCCCCTTTTCTGCTTGCTCTTGCTGTGTGTTCATTTTTCTGTGTTCTTCTATGTCTGCTTCTTGTCTCCCCCCGTTTTTTGGGGCGACGCGCTGAGTTGGTCCTCCAAGCAGGTGGCTCGCCCCGCTCATGGGTGGCTCCATTCTGTTTCGCGGGCAGCTCAGCTCCGTGTTTCGCGGGCGGCTCAGCTCCGTGTTTCACGGGCAGTACAGCTCCGTGTTTCGCAGGTGACTTGCCCTGCCTGTGGCGGCTCCGCCCTGCCCGTGGCGGCTTTTTGCCTTGCCCACGACGGCTTTGCCCCACCCACGGCAGCTTGCTTTTCTCAAGGCCATCTGCCCGCTCGGAGAGGTCCCCAGGAACCGAACCCGGGGCCTCCTATGTGGTGTACCAGCACCCTATCCACTGGGCTATAGAGCCGGCCCCAGTCATTATTTTTAAAAATCTTCTTTCCGCCCCCTTTTCCATCTCTTCTTCTGGGACTCCTATAATGCCCATAATGGTATGCTTCATGTTTTTCCATAGGTCTCATAAGCTCTGCTCATTTTTTTCCATTCTATTTTTCTATCTGCTCTTCAGACTGTATGATTTCAATTGTCCTGTCTCTAATTCATAAAACTAGTTTAAATTTGCTATTGAATGCCTCTAGTTTATTTTTAATACCCATTATTATGTTTTTCATCCTCAAAAGTTCTGTTTGGTTCCTTTTAAAATTTTCTAATTCCTCCTTTTGCTCATGCATCATCTTGATTTCCATTATTTCTATGTCCATGTTTTCCTTTAGCTCATTGAACTTATTTAGGAGAGTTGACTGAATGTCTTTGATCAGTTATTCCAATATCAGTGCTTCCTCTGTTTTAATTTTTTCATTTGAATGGACATCTCTTACTCTTTCTTTGCATGGGTTGTGATCTTTTGTTGATGTCTGGGTGTTTGATTATTTTGATGTGCTAACTCTGGAAGTCAGGTTCTCCCTCTTATCTAAGGTTTCAATGTAAATTGGCTGTGTGTTAAAGCTTTTTTGCCAATTCTTAGCCCAGCTTGTAATGGACCTTTAGAACAGCCTACAGTTAACAGTTTGGTTTTTCTCAGATCCTGCATCTTGTCATAGGCATACACAGTAACTTAAAAAAAAATTCCCTAGAATGTATGACTGTTCCCCCTAAAGAGAAATTTCCTCCCCCATGCTCTTCCTCCTGGAATCCAGGCTGTACAATTTTTTTTTACTAAAGAAATTGTGGGTTTACAGAACAATCATGCATAAAATACACAATTCGCATACACCATCCCACCACCAACACCTTACATTGGTGTGGAACAACTGTTACAACTGATGATAGCCCATTTTTATAATTGTACTATTAATTAAAGGCCATGGTTTAACTTAGGGTTCCCTGTTTGTGTGGTGTAGGTCCATGGATTAAAAACAAAATTTTTTTCTGTTACTATATACACAACCTAACATTTCTCTTTTTAATCATATTCACACCTATATTAATTGTGTTCACAAAAAATATGGAATATTTCATGAATTTGCATGTCATCCTTGCTTAGGGGCCATGCTAATCTTCTCTATATCATTCCAATTTTAGTATATGTGCTGCTAAAATGAGCACACTCTGTTTTTATACAGTGTTTCCTCCCTGGCAGCTGTGGTAAGCTCTGTCTGCCTTTTTACTCCAGCTTTAGCACTGGATCCACACTATCCTTTAGCAGCTCAGCTTCTCCTTTTTGTGCAACTTTTCTGCCCCTGGTAACTTCCAGGTTAGGAGACCCTGACCTGAATCCTGAGTCTGTCTTCCACAGAGCCAAATGGGGTTGATGTACAAAGGCACCCAATATTTTAGTTTAGGTACATAAGTAATCAGGCTCTCAGGACCTAGGCTGGCAATGCATTTGGGCTAACAAACTGCCACCATGGGTCTATTGGTCCTCTGGGACCTGCACTACAATGCACCCAGGCTGTGGAGCCACCACTGTGCGCTGTACAAACTGCCATGCAGATCTATGCATGGGGGATGAACCTGGACCAGAAAATTTGTTCCATCACTCTCTTACCGTTTTTAGTGTTTTTTTTTTCCCCTAATTCAGCATTCATTGAATTGTTCTCTAGTCTTGGTCATATTCCAGAGTTTTAAGATTGTTGATTCTGCCCTTTTATTTTTGCTGTTTCTAAGTAGGAACATTTACCAGTATGTCTTACACTGCCATCTTGATCTAATTGCTGCTTTTGAAGTCTTTTTCTGGCAAGTCCAACATCTGGGTCCCCCCAGAGGCAGTTGTCATTGACTTTTTTTTTTCCCCTGTATATAGGTCACATTTTCCTGTTTCTTTGCATGTTTCTTTCCTGTTGAAAATTGGACATTTTAGATAATATATTGTAGTAACTCTGGATTCTGATTCCTCCTTCCTTCTGAGGTTGGTTTTTGTTGTTAATGTTGTTGTTAGTGACTTGCCTGGACTAATTCTGTAAAGTCTGTCTCCTACAGTGTGTGGCCACTGATAGCTCTATTCAATTCTTTTTTTCTTTTTTTTTTCATTTTTATTTTTATCTCTAAGTCTGAATTCCTAGGGGTCACCCTGGACAGTTTAGCTCAGTAGTCAATGATTGGTCAGATCATTGATTGATACAGATTGATCCAGTAAGGTTTCTACTGTTTGCTAATAGATCTTTGTGTGGGTGATGCAACACATACAAAGCTCTCTCCAGCTTTTACTTTCTGAATGTGCAAGGCCTCAAATTTAGTCAGGGATGAAATGATAGTTTGGACACTTACGGCCGGCTCCAGTTCGCGGGTGGCTGGCTGTGCTCGATTTGCAGGCGACCTGCCCTGCCCGTGGCGGCTTTTGCCTGTCCGTGGCAGCTTTTTGCCCTGCCCACGGCAGCTCCGGCCCGCCCATGGCGGCTTCCATTCTCAAGGCGGTCTGCCCGCTAGGAGAGGTCCCCGGGAACCGAACCCAGGGCCTCCCATGT
>PVKH010048092.1:0-10234 GCA_004027955.1 Chaetophractus vellerosus | reverse complement strand
GAATAAACCCACAATGCTAGACTGTATAAAAACTTTTTTTGACTTTAGAAAATCCCAAGCCAGGCAGCAACTCTTACTCCTCTGTGATGTGCATTTAATCCACGCAAGACTGAGGAGCAGGGTTGAGCTCAGGGTGCCCAGTATGGCAAGGCTGGCAGGTTAACAGTAGAATGGAAGGGCTGTGGGTGAAAGGTGGCATGTTAGAACATGGGCAGAAATGAATCCAGGGGCTCCTCCAACTGCTCAGGTGAAACCCTTAAAAGACACTTTCAAGGCTCCCCAGTGGTCCTTCAAGTGCAGGCCTAGCAGAATAACAGGGCAGAGTAGGAGACGGCTGGGGGACCCAGCGCAGAGCTGCCCACTCTCCGCATCCTGATGCTCTGGAAAGGAAAGAACACTTTCCTAAATTGGCGCTGCTCTGATTTGTGTTAATCAGCTGCCAGCCGCACAGATGAGTCCCGAAGTGGAATGCATGGGAATCAGAACACACTCTCTGTTGTGTGCTGCTTCACTTGGAAATATCATCCAAAATAATTAAGGGTGCTAGCTTTAAATGTCTAGATGGAATTTGGACATCTTGTGCTTTCAGAGAACTAACATACCACCCACTTGCTGGCATATCAGAGCTTATATTCATTGTCAAGAGAAGATTTGACCCATCTCAACCAGTACTAAAGGGCTAGCACAGGAGGACGCTTAGAAATCAGTGAGTCCCTCACCTTCCCCTGACTAGAACAGATGAGTGCTTTGGGACACAGGCAAAGAGGTCAGTATCTTGCCCACGTCACTTACTGAGTTGGTGGCAAAGCCAAACAACATCCATAGCAGACTCTCAACTGGCACCTCCCCCGGCTGCCTCCATTTTGTCCATTACCCTGTCAAATTAAATGATTCCATTGCTCCAACTTTTAAACAGGTTCTTGTGATTAAAAAAAAAAAAACCAAAACACAACACAACGAAATCAGACTAACTTTCCATGACTCACTTTTCCAAAATGTTTTGTATCAATGTATAATGTACACGGCAAATGCATGAGTTATAGCAGGACCACAGCCAAGATTCTCCAAGGGGGAGCGTGCGTGAGGGAAGCCTTGGTACAGAAGAATCAGTTGCAGAGTCTCTTTTAGTAAATTGTTGTTTATAAGTTCCATGTTAAAGAGAAAGAAAAATGAAGACTTCATGCAAACCACGGAACAAAAGTTGAGATTGCCAGTGAAGCAAGAAAGCAGGGGTTTAAAAAAATGGGAGTGGGGGGTGGGAGGAAGGGAAGGGATTCTTAATGGTATATTGTTTTCTGAGCTCTACCAATTAGCAAACATCTCTTATAAAAGAAAGAAAGAAAGAGGGAAGGAATTTCATGCACCGAAATAGCCCCAGTCAGCTGCAAACGCTCCAGGCTTCTGCAACAAGGCTTTCACCCCCCCTCCCTAACTCTGGCCATTACATCAGTCCAAGTGCATCCTGGGTGCTATTGTCATGCTGATGAGCCGGCCCTTGGGACTGGTTCTCCCACTGTCCAGGGAGACATTCCCACCACAGACTGGCTCTGGGGCTCATTCAAGTTGTGCTGAATTGCCCTGGAGAATAAAAGATGCAGCCTTAATTAACTACTGCACTCAGCTCCCAATCACAGCTTGATTGTTGTGCTGGCCGGACTCCCTGCTAAAGAGGAAATGCCAAGGCTTCTGCTGCATGCCCGGTGCTGGGAAGTAGGGCTCTCCTCAGGGAACCGGAGCTGGGTTCTGTCTCGTTTTGAAAATAAAATTTCGTAGGGTCATATATCTCCATATCACTTGTGTCCTGTTTTACAGAAAGAAGGAAAAAACAAAACAAACCTCAGTGTCTTATTATTTCCCTGCCCTGTTTCTGGGATCCACTCAGCACCCGCATCTCCCATTGAGGGTCTCTCAGCTCATTGTATAATTCTGGCAGAGAACTTTATACTCAGAACTGTCTTTATTTCATTTTAAGTTTCTTGTGTTATTTATTGATACTGGGAGAACAACTACAACAAAAAAAGACTGCTACTTTTGACCAGGAAAACATATATAGTTGAGGGATTTGGGTCTGGATCTTCTTTGCCATCTAATCTCTTCGCAACCCCTTCACTCAAGATCTGGAGGGTGGGAAGTCCCTAAACACTACACCTTTTTTCCCATGGCATTCCACCTTTAACCTCCTTTAAAATCATAGTCTTTGGAAATTGGCTTGATTTCTCATTGGTGTTAGATAGAATTCAGCTGTTAGAACTTTTAGAGATGCCGCAGTTGGTGGCTCTTACGATCTCTTGAGTTCTGTGGGCGACTGTAATTGAGGAGGCCAACAAGGTCAGGAAAGCCTTTCCGGGTCCCACTGGGGGCCCACGAAGTGTGTTGCTGAATTAGGCAGGAAGAGTCAGCTGGGCGTTGGGCATCCATCTCTTAGGTGTCTGACTTTCCTTCCTGGTAACATCTCAAGGGTAGCCTCCTCTTCCCATGCTCCACATTCCCTTCCACTCTTCTCACTCCAAATGAATTTACAGAGAACCTTTCAAGTGTGGGAAAGGGAGAGGGTTTTCCTGGACATGAATTCCTCCTAGCAGAATTTTAATGATCAGCTGAAGCTTTTTGGAGATGGTATATCATGATGTGTTTTTGCCATTTTCTCTCATTTTACAGGGATTAGTTTGCATGGCCAGTGTCAAGAGGTCATTTGTTCCCTTTCGTGTATTTGGGCTATTTTACGATATGCTACTATCAGGTACATGGCTCCATTTTCTACTCTAGCCATCAATCTTCCCATGGTTAAGGTAGAACAAGAAAAATGTTGGTATATTCCCAGTCCAGCACTTATATCTAAATAAAATAATAAAAGCTTGAACAAACAATTCAGCATATACTTAGATTCAGTATAACGAATCACTACATATTTTTAAATAATATACAATTAAGTCAAGATTTAAAGAGATCCTGATATGTCTAGATAGATACCTTAATCATTATTCTTAATTAATGAAGATTGACTTTCCTACAGCTTAAGTGTTTTATTCCCCTCACCACGAATTATTATAGCACAAGTCAAAAGTTTTTTTTTTTTAATGAGCTTTAACACATTACAGCTTCACCAGGTATCAATACTTATAGGGTTTCTATCCATATTTCTAATGACAGCAGCCTACCCACTTGCTCACATTTAATAAAAAATGGGCATGATATTATTATAGGCTTTGGAATCACACAGTCCTCTCCTAATTATAGATTAGTCTTGTATGAACTGTGTAGCCTTGAGCAAACTTACTATTTTTCTCTCATCCTGAAGTTCCTCATCACTAAATGGGGCAAAATAAAATCTACCTTGGGATATTGTCATGAGAATTGGATGGGATAAAATATGAGAAAATACCCTTCCTAGGATGGACTCTACATCAAGTAGGTGGTCTATAATCATCAGTCTCTTTTTCTGCCTTCTCCTCTGTGTTCTCAGAGCCTGGAATTTCTAGAACTTTGATCCCTTTACTTTTCTTTCCACTCTTTTAATGGACAGAAGTAGAGAAAGACAACATAATTCATAGAGTATATTTTCAGGCTTTCCAGAACATGAAACCTCATGAAGTTGATGGCTCCCCCAACATCCAATCAAACAGGAAGCCATATTTACAGCACAATCTTAGATCACAGAATTTTAGGGCTGGAATGAAATTTAGGGAAGCCATTCAAATCCTTTATTTCATAATCTTGCTCAGGTTTTCAGTGAAGGAGGCAAAAGAGGAAGCAGGATCTCCTGACTCTCAGCCTAAAGCTTGGAATTTTTCTCCCATTTACCTTAACATATTCTTTCTTAAATTAGTTCTTGTGTTACTTATATTTGGCAGATGAATATTTCTTTGCAACCATTAAGCATAAAGAAATGGATATAAAATATATTGGGGGGGGGCAACTAGCAAGATGGTGGCAGAGTAAGGTGCTCCTAGAGTCAGCTCATGCTACAGGGTAGTTAGTAATCACCCAGACCTATCTAAAGCACCTGGTTGGGGCTCCAGGAGACCAGAAGAGCATCCTGCAACATCCTTGAAAGAACAGAAGGAGGAGACTGCCCATCTGCAGAGAAGATTTGTAAGTAGAGCACCCCATGCCACGGAGGACAGTGCCCATCCTCCATAGGAGGCACAAGCCGCCTTGGAAGCTGTTCCGCGGATGGAATTGGAAGCTCCACTTCCTCAAAATGGGGTTGAAAGAGATGGTTGGACACCAACATTGGCTACTGATTAGTAAAATCGGTGGGCTGAAGTATAATCCTAAGAACAGCTAAGTTTGAAACTGTCCAAGTCAAAAAGAGGCCGGTAGCTGCCATCTTAACTCCACCTCTGGCACGAGGGGAAGTGGGAAGCACTGAAAAATCACAGTGCTAGTAAAGACCAGCTTCTTTCCATCCAGGTCAGATTGCAGCTCTAGCCTAAGTCCCAAGCCCACCTCGGGCAGGGAGGAAGCTGGGGGGAGCCACGCCAACCTCTCTGGGAAACTATTGGCCATACAGCGGAGGCCGGTGATCACCCTACTTTGGTAGCACAAACCACCTCAGGAGCCATTTTGTGGCTGGAGTTGGAAGCTCCATTTCCCAAAAACAGGGGAGGAAAAGACGGTTGGCCACCGACTTCAGCTACTGATTAGTAAATTCGGCAGGCTAAAGTATAACCGTAAGAACGGCTAAAGTTTGTACCTGTCCAAGTCGGAAAGAGGCCAGTAGCTGCCGATTTGTCTCCACTCCCAGCATGAGGGGAAGCCAGGCTGACTGAAAATCACAGTGAGGGTAGAGATGGATTTCTTTCACCCAGATTGGCCTGCAGCCCTAGCCTAGGCTTCAGCTCCACCTCTAGCAGGGAAGAAGATGGCGAGCCCTGTACCAGCCCCTCCAGGTACATTTGGCTGGCACAGACTGAATAGTCAGAAGTCTACCAGGGCAACTGCAGTCATTTTGGACCTGTGCTGTATTGATTGCTGCCCACACCTGCAGCTCCATCCCCGCCCCAGGCAGGGGAGAAAGGGATATGAAGTTTCATCAGTCTCTCTGGGCAACTACAGTCTAGGCCTACATGACTTGGATTATTCCACATAGCTGTGGCTCTGTTAGACCCCTGGCAAAGGAGAAGGTTGGGAGAAGCTTCATTGGTCCCTGGGGCAATGAAGGCAGCTTGAGCCTCCGCAGCTTACAGCACCAACTACATCCTTGGCTCTTACTACACAAGCAGCAAGGGAGAAAGGGCAAGAAATCCCTAAACTAAAGAGAGAAACTGCACTCAGAATAAATACTCTAGTAAGGCAGATGCCAAGACACCAACAAAAAAATTACACTCTATGCCAAGAAACGGGAAGATGTGGCCCAGGAACAAGATAAGTCTCCAGCTGACATAAAGGAGTTGAGACAACTAATCATAGATGTTCAAACAAATCTCCTTAATAAATTCAATGAGATGGCTAAAGAGATTAAGGATATTAAGAAGACATTAGATAAGCACAAAGAAGAATTTGAAAGCATACATAGAAAAATAGCAGATCTCATGGGAATGAAACATACAATAAATGAAATTAAAAATACACTGGAACCATATAATATAGCACATTTGAGGAGGCAAAAGAAAGGATTGGTGAGCTTGAAGAAATGGTCTCTGACAGTGAACAAACCAAAGAACAGATGAAAAAAAGAATGGAAAAAATTGAACAGGGTCTCAGGGAACTAAATGACAGCCAGAGAAGTACAAACATACATATCATGGGTGTCCTGGAAGGAGAAGAGAAGGGAAAAGGGGAAGAAGAAATATTTGAAGAAATAATGGTAGAAAATTTCCCAACCTTATTGAGGGACATAGATATCCGCATCCAAGCAGCACAATATACTCCCATCCGAATAAATCCAAATACACCAACTCTGAGACACATACTAATCAGAATGTCAAATGCCAAAGACAAAGAGGGAATTCTGAGACCAGCAAGAGAAAAACAAAGCATAAATATAAGGGACACCCAATAAGATTAAGGGCCGATTTCTCATCAGAAACCATGGAGGCAAGAGACAGTGGTATGATATATTTAAGTTACAGCAAGAGGAAAACTTCCAGCCAAGAATCTTATATCCAGCAAGGTTGTCTTTCAAAAATGAGGGCGAGTTTAGAATATTCACAGATAAACAGAAACTGAGAGAGTTTGTAACCAAGAGACTGACTTTGCAGGAAATACTAAAGGCTATGCTACAGCCTGAAAAGAAAAGACAGGAGAGAGAAGCCTAAAAGAGAGTCTAGAAATGAAGATTATATCAATAAAAGTAAAAGTGTCAAAAGAGTGGTGAAAATAAAATATGACAGATAAAACCCAAGTATTCAAGAATAAACTTAACCAACAATGTAAAGCACTTGTATTCAGAAAACTAAAACTCATTGTTAAAAGAAATAAAAAGAGACCTAAATAATTGGAAGAACATTCCATGCTCATGGACTGGAAGACTAAATATCAAGATGTCAATTCTACTCATATTGATATATAGATTCAATGCAATCCCGATAAAAATTCCTCCAGAACTTTAAAAATAAATGGAAAACATGATCATCAAACTTATTTGGAAAGGTAAGGGGTCCTGAATAGCCAGAAACAACTTAAAAAGGAAAAGCAAATTTGGAGGACTCTAATTTCCAGACTTTAAATAATATTACCTAGTTTCAGTGGTAAAAACAGCATAGCACCGGCATAAACACAGACATATAGATCAATGGAACTAAACTGATGGTTTAGAAACAGACCCTCACATCTATGGTCAAGTGATTTTTGACTAGCCTGTCAAACCCACCCAACTCGGGCAGAACAGTCCATTCAACAAATGGTGCTGAGAGAACTGGATATCCATAGCCAAAAGAAGGAAAGAGGACCCCTATCTCACACTTTATTAAAAAATTAACTCAAAAAGAATAAAAAACCTAAATATAAAAGCAAGAATGATAAAGCTTTTAGAAGAAAATGTAGGAAAACATCTTCAAGACCTAGTGGTAGGTGGTGGATTCTTAAAGGAGATAAGAGGAGGACTGAGATGGACTACTGATGTTTTAATGTATGTAGACGTTTTAATTAGCTTTACTTTAAAAGTGTAGAAATGTACAGAGTTGGTAACACATTATAGTGAGTAACAGCTGGTTTATAAATGGGAATGTGAAAAAAAAAATAAAAATAAAAAAAAACAAAAAAAAATAAAAAAAAATAAATGGGAATGTGGCTAAAAATTGTA
The DNA here is from genome assembly GCA_004027955.1 of Chaetophractus vellerosus. NCBI lineage: Eukaryota > Metazoa > Chordata > Mammalia > Cingulata > Chlamyphoridae > Chaetophractus > Chaetophractus vellerosus. The sequence goes on along the minus strand of PVKH010048092.1, from coordinate 2,988 downwards.
GTCTAGGGATGTAAATACTAATTGACAGAAAGCTAGAGAATAATCTAGGGACTGAATTGCACAGTAAACCCAGGGGTGGATGAGAATTGTGGTTGATGGTACAGATGCAAGAGTGTCCTTTGTGAGCCAGAGCAGATGTACATCACTATTGCAGGGTGGTGGGAATGTGGAGAATCATGTGAAAAATACAACTGGAGTGTGGTTAACAGTAATAATGTAATATTCATGCATCTATGCCAAAGATATACTGTGTTGATAATGGGGGAGTATGGAAAAAGTGTGCCAAATGTACATTGTGGACCTGGTAATAATCTGAGGATATTATCTCATAATCTGTATCAAATGTTCTACCACGGTGGGGTGTGTTGATAGAAGGGTGTTGTTTGGGAATTCTGCACATGTGCATGATTGTTTTATAAGTTTACAACTTCTGTCAAAAATATATTAAAAAAATAGTAATAGGGTGGGTTGGGGGAAAAATACACCAAATGTAAGAGAAGGACTATAGTTAGTAGTAAGATTTTGACTATATTCTTTCATCACTTGTAACAAATGTCTCACAATGCAAGGTGTTGGTGGAGGGTTGATGTATGGGACCCCTGTATGATGTTATTCATGTTTGCTTTGTAAGGTCACAACTTTTACTATGCACTTATTGTTTAAGTATGTTCATGTAAAAATGATAAAATAATAATAATAATAGGGTGGGTTGGGGGAAGAATACTTCGGTTAGTAGTAATATTTTGAGGATGCTTTTAAATAATTAGTTAAACATGTTTCACAACAATGCAAGGTATTGATGGTAGGGTGAGAGCCCTGTATGATGTTATGTATGTTTGTTTTGTAAGTTCACAACTATTACTATACACTTATTGTTTATGTATGTTTATGTATAAGTGATATACTTCAATAAATTTTTAAAAAATGGAAAAAAATGTATCGAGGGAAAATTTGTCAAGTCCAGCGAGATAAACTCCAGCGAGATAGAGTTTAAAAATACACAAAACACAACTTAATTAGAATTTAGCATACTTAAAATAGCATCACAAAATGACTTCATTACAAGGCAGAATTGAATTAAAAGATAGCACTATTGTCAGAGGCAGGCTTGTTGAGAAAATATCACTAGGAGATGGTGGTCCTTGATCTGGATTTTTTGATAAGCAGAATTTTAAAAAAATGATATACTGTATGAAATTCCAGTGTTAACAAAACAGATAAAAAGCAACTGTCCCGTTAGAAGCAAAAGTCAGCAAAGCATAGTTCCAGTTTCTCTACCATCCCATCACCATCCCCTTATTTTCCATCTCTAACTCTTGAGGTACTTCCAAAAAACCATTGGGCTTCATGTAAAACAACTGGAGTTCATGTAAGACACTGGAGTGGCAGAAACCACAAGGAAGACAGGAAGTCTAGTGCCTCACTGTCCACCAGGAGGCCTGTGAGCATTGCAAAAAGGGTCCTGATCAACATGGCCTTACTAGGAACAAATCATTGCCAAACAATTTCCATAGTTAAAAATGCTTTTGTGATGGTAAGATAGGAGAGGCCAGAATAGAATAGAAATCAATAAATTCGGTAAATTATTAGCAACACGTTACTTGGTACACTAAAAATGGGGAAACAAATATGGAAAGATGATTCTATTCCATGGATTTACAACATCCAATTGAAAAATTGTTCACATTTTCTCCCGGTTGTCAGGTGGACCCCAGAAAGCACAGCATCAGGCACATTTTAATATAGTATTTAAATTAATGAGATTGAAGCCACAAGCATTAGGATAAAAAGAGACATCTCCACAAATTGGGAGAAGATGGCTTAATCAAATAGATGCTGTTTGGTTAGTGAGTGGCTCCCCTTATACCTTGATTTGCTTGAGAGATGTTTGCCTGGGAATTCTTAGTTTCGACTTGCTCAGTTATCTTGCTCTAGCTTCATCTCAGAGGTTCTGTGTACAATCCTGATATTTGCAGGGGTTACTCTTTGCCTCCAGAGAGGAGCAAAATTTTTGCTGATGGTTATGATGTGACTGTTCTCTCTGCCTTGGATCCCACTCTGATTTTTAACTTTTCTCACTTTTTAGATTAATCTATTTTTTTCTCTCAGCTCTTATTGATCCTTCAAGATTCAGTTTGGTTGTTTCTTCCACGAGACTTCCTTGAATTTAGGTAAGTACCTCTTTGTTAAGTACTTTTTGGATTAAGTTTTGCCTCTTCTCAGTTAGCACTCCATACATACTTTGTCTTTGTATTTAATGCGCTGTAGCATATATTTGTGTGTTTTGCTCCTCGTATGTGAGGTGTTTACAGCCTAGTCTAAAACACCATGTACTTTGAGTGCAGTGCCTGGAGTGAGTAAGTGCTCAGAAATGTCTTTTTTTTTTTTTTTTTTTAAGAGTTGTTCATTTAACTGGAGGAAAAAAATTCATACATTAGACAAGTTTTATGACAATTTCTTCTATGAATATTCCTTTGCCTGCCAGAGCATTAACACAGGATAATCTGCCTAGCTGGTTAAATGCAAAACAGTGATTTCTTATAAACCATAAATGAAACGCAGTCATTCAGAGTGCCACAACCCACTCCCCCAGGAAAAATCATGTTGTCTCATCGTCTTCCCATCCATAAGACTTTCTTTTTCTTTTCTTTTTTCTTTTTGGTTTTAGGAGGTACTGAGAACTGAACCCAGGACCTCAAGGGAAGCACGCACTCAACCACTGCACTACATCACTCCTCAGTGAGAGTTGGGTTTTGTTTATTATTTGTATGTTTTGTTTTGTAGGCGGTACTGGGGATTAAACCTGGGACCTGGAATGTGGGAGGCAGGCGCTCAACCACTGGGCTACAGCTGATCCCCCCATAATACTTTGAATGTGCCATCCTTATTGCTAGGGTGACCGTATGATTTACCGCCCAAACGGAGGTATTTCGGAGCGTGAGAACAGGCGCTCTGAGTAAGCACACCATTGTGATTGTAACTGTAAAC
>PVKH010048091.1:0-10233 GCA_004027955.1 Chaetophractus vellerosus | reverse complement strand
AGAAAGAGCAGACTTTTGTTGGACTTTTTTGTCTGTACCCATTGATGTTTTCAAGTTGCCAGCCTCTAAAGTTCCAAGTCTGAAAGCAGTGGGCAAAAAGAAAACCACTACCATGTCATTCCTTGGATACCTAGTTAATCTGCCTTCTTCTCTTCACTTGACAGAGTCTTCTTATGCTTCTTTTATGTATCATATCCAGGGATTTTAGTTGTACTTAGCAGAAGCAACAAGGAAAAGTATGACAAATCCATCTTCCTAGATGTGGAAATCTGCATACAACTTTAAAGACATTTAAAACTCTCAGATGTCAAACATGTAATGATATCATTTAAACTTTAAGTTCTTCTTGAGGTTTGTCATCTTTAACTACAATAAAATAATAGAATGATATAAATTCTTTAATTCAACATTGATTTCTTGCTTTCTAAATAATGAAATAATCTCATATTTATAGTCAGCATATGTTTAATTATTAGGAGAGTCTACCCAAAGTGATTTTAAAATTTCAACCTGATGGCGATAGATTTTTAAATGGCAGAAATTTTAGGGGAATATCATAAAAATAAAGGTGGTTCCTCATATGTAAAAGGAAAGGTACATGGACTGCAGTGGAAAATGAATTTTAAAATGTTGAGAAATGGACCTACGGTCTTAAAATTCTGTTTCATATTCTTTATTTGGGGGAAAAGTGAATCTATTAAGCTTTACCCCTTTGTTCCTTTTTTTCTTTTAAACTCAGTTTCATTTCACCAGTAATATTTTTTATTCTAACATTTTCATTCATAATCAAAGCTTTTCTTTGAATTATATATTTGTATTTTTTATTCTACTTCACTTATATACCAAACAATTCCAATAGTGTTCACACTATATACTGGTTTACAAGATTTTCAAATGTAAGTATTCCCTAGGCTCTTTCATGAGGAATAAATAAATGAGAGTACTGTGTTGGGGTCAGCTGTAGCCCAGTTGGTAGGGTGCCGGATTACCACATAGGAGGCGAGCAGGCAGACCGCCTTGAGAAGGCAAGCTGCCGCGGGCAGGGCAAAGCCGCCGCGGGCAGGGCAAGCCCCTGTGAGCAGGCAGGCCGCCTTGCGGTGAGCTGACTTGGCGGGTCACTGCATGGGGGGGGTGGACAAGCAGACATGGAAGAATGCAAGAATGAACACAGCAAGAGCAAGCAGAAGGGGGGGGGAGATATGTAATTAAAAATATATTTTTTTAAAGTAGAGTGTTGTGAGACTTTTTTGTTGTACTAATTTCATTTTCAGTATGCATTCAGTTCTACTAATAAAACTATACCAATGCTATGGAAATGAGACTTATAAATTAAATAACACAAAATATGAAATAAAGTTCATGACAATGAAGGTATAAGAAGTCTACATTCACCCACTTGCTCTGATGTAATACATGGAAATTTCTAAAATTATAAATTTCTAAAATTATTTATATTTATCATGTTTATTATAGGAAATTTCAATATGATATTACCCAACACAAAATTATATAATCTATCTATTTAAAATAGTCCTGTTAATTTTCACAAACCATACACACACATACTCCTTTTGGATCAGAGTAAAAACCATAGTATCTTAACCTCTAGGTGGGTATGTGATGGTCCCGTAATTGCCTTGTAGATATTGCTACTCATTCTCTCTCTGACAACTGTCCATCAGAGAGAGGTCATAGCCTCTGGTCCGAGACTGGCCTTTTGAGTGCTGCAGAGTGGAGGATCAGCATGTACCTGCAGTAGAAGCAAGTCCACTGAACTATGAGAGCACACATTTCTTACTCTAGGTTGTGGGGAATAATTTTTCTGTAATGGGTTTTCCTATTTGTGTTCAGCCCCTTGCTGTGACTGGTTATATACAAATTAGCATACTGAAATATGATCCTAGATATTATTGGTGCATATACTGGCTCTATTACTCCAAGTCAATTGGTGGTGAGTTTTACATTTCTCTAAATAGGCAAACCTAATATAAATGATGCAGAAGAGAGATGGTAGCTCTTACTGAGATGTAGGCAGCCCTCATGGGTTGGTGTTGAAACAGTGCTGTGGCCAGAAATGGAATTCAGTGCAGAAATTCATAGACTCATATACTCCACAATGACTTTTTAGAAAACCAGATAAGAAGCACTCTCTGCCAACATTTATGGCATGAAAATAGATATCTAATCTTTCAAATATCATCAATTACAGCACATCTTAGAAGAGATACAAACTTACAAATCATTTACATTTGGAGAGCTTTTCTTAATAATACAACTTTAAGCTTTTTTCTACGGAGAAACTTAATTCTTAGAGGAAATACAAAATGACCACCTAGCTATTCTCATTTGTAAAGTGAACTATGAATAAGTAGTTGAAATACAGAGAATAAACAGCCAGGGCTTTAAAGACATAGCTTGGTAACTTGATCTCTCTCTGATATGTCCAATAAGGAAATGGAGATTTAAAAAAAAAGATAAACTAGTCACCACCCAAAAGCATTTCACAAATGCCTTTAAAACTATTAGTTCATTCAACGAGGTCAAATATACAAATGAAAAACTTAGGCAAAGTGTTTACATAATTTAAGACAAATCTATGTCTCAGAATAAAGAATCTAGGCTATAAAAGAAAACGGGACTAAACTTTTTTGTACTAAATTAATAAAATTTAACACTAGAAATTAATTTGAAAAGAAAAAATGCTTTAAAATAACAAATAAAATGTCAATGCCAAGAATATCATTGCATTGTGAAATAAATAGATTTAATAATGACATTTAAAATGTGAGAGAAGAGATAAACAGTATGATTTTCATGTTGGAATTTACAGAAATTTAATTTCCCATAGTTCTAAAATGTAGTTTTAAGCCTCTCTAAAACACATTTTTCACATCTTTCCATTTGAGTCCCAAAGACTTATAAATGCTGAAATCAATCTCCCCAAGCTCTATAAATTCTCTTTTTGGAGCCTCTCCAAATGCATGGATTTGATATATATACAATTCGGCTAAAAATTAAATTCAAGATCTTCAAACATTCTAAATCTTTTACTGTTGTGCAGTTGAACATGAAAGAACTTATATACAAATGTTTAAAATATATATAAACCTTCCTATGTAAGATGGAAAACAAGAGGCAGCTTAGTACTTTTTCTTAAATCTATCCTAAGGGATTTGGTTAAAATAGTTTGCTCTTTCAGGAATCTCATTACAATAGGTATTTCACTGGAAACAAAGTTTCTACTGTCAGACTAATAACCAATAATAACTTTACTACTACTAAGAATAAATATTAATTGGTACCTTTCAAAAATAAACTTTCAAAATTAATTACACATCTTTTATCTCAGTTTGTCCTTAAAATCACCTGTGAAGTGGTTTTAACTTCATTTGATAACTGAGGAAACTGAGGTATAGCGAGATTAAGTCCTGGGGTCTAAAGTTATTGAGCTGTTTAGCAATGAGTTAGTAAGAGAATGAGATCAGGTTATTTGATCCCAGCTCTGGAAACTTTTCACTAGATATTGAAAGAATTAAGGGAACCAATATTAGTGAGCACTCAGTACCTGGTAATTTGCTAAGAATTTACTTACTTAATTCTGAGAAATACCCCACAAATGCATTTTACCATTGCCATTTTACTAATGAAGAAACAGAAGCTCAATCTGATAATGGTCTGACTTGTCTTATCTAGGAAGTGGCAGATTTAAACTGAAGCCAACATGATTACAAAGTTCATGCTCTTTCCCTAAGCTAGAAATAATTTTTAAAGTTTAGAAGTTTACTCCTACCCTACTACTTACCTACACAGATACTTTTTTTTTTTTTTAACAGGAGAAAGGGCAAAGGGAGTGAAGCCAAAACACGAGGTAAATTTTGGCCTGGTCTATAGATCTTTATTCTAATGTTCTTACACATTTTCCAAATACTAAACTCCAAGCTCAGTGCCTTGAGTTGCTTCTATGGAAGCTAACCCTGGAAGCTAGGGCAAACTAGGAGAAGGGAAAATTTTAAGAAGAGGAACAATCAGGATATTTCATTATCATTTAAAGCTGACTATGTCTGTGGGTAGATTGACAACAGGTTAAAACATGGTTTCCCATTGTACAGAGACTTTGCACACAAAAAAGAGGGACTTTATTCAAACGAGGTGGAAAAACACGGCATCCTGGAACCCTCACCTCCTTGGGGTCACAGTGCGTGTAAGTACAGAAAAAGTTCTAAAGCCAGGGGTTCTTAATCTTTTTTTGTTCCATGGACCCCTTTGCCAGTCAGGGGAAATGAATACTACTGTAATATATTTATTACCTACATTCTTAAGTGAAGGAAATGCTAGATTTCAGTTAGAGGTCAGAGAAAACAAAGATAGTAAGTTGATTTTTTTCAATTCAAGCTCACAGACCCCCTGAAATCTTTCCATGGATCCCTTGGGGGTCCATGGACACCTGGTTAAGAACTCCTGTTCTAAGCAGTATTGAAGAACAAAGGCCAGGATTGGCCATGGTGCCTCAGCAGGATGGCATGTCAGAGGCAACCAATGTAGTGAGTCTGGTCCAGGGCTGCCAGCTAGAAAGCTAAGAAGGAGTAGCTACGGAACCACAGAATGTTGCCTGCATGTTGCTGTTCTGCCCTCTGGCTTTGCAGCATTTGTTCCCCAAGGGGAACCATCCAAAAACATCAAGGTCAGGCTGAAATTTTGTGCATGAAAGGTTTGTAGTGGGAATATCAGGCAAGTGTCTGACATCCTAAGATGTTTATATATTTCTAGGCTAATATACTCACAATTTTTCCAAGCTATTGTATTGGTAGGCATTTACAATACCTAGGAATACATTTAATAAGAATAATTGGGGGGGGGGGAGGAATAAGGTACTTTTCATCCTATATACATAGTGAGTTTAAAGTGGTTTTCTAGAAGAAACCAAGTTTATGTGTTCATGTAAATATTATATTTTTATTTATATACATTGGAATTCAGTAGGAAATTCTAAGTTTCCATATATGTAGCAATATTCTACTAAGTATATATCTATATATTATATAAATATCTCTATTTCCACCCATATGTAAATGTAGATATATCACAGCTTAAAAAAAGGATATTGATTGGTATTCTGGTTCATGCTATTTTCAGTTAAATAAAAATGAACTTTTCTTAGGGTGAACTCAGTAATTAAATTATTAAGAAATGAATCTTATTTGGATTATTCATGGTAAAGAGATACAGTAAGACACGTGAACACTCCTCTGCTCTTCTTCCAATCCAGCTCTCAGCCATCCATCTCTAATATGGGTACACAGGTACACAGGGCACTTTTCTTCACCAGGCAAAATAAAGTCACATGCCAATGAGTTCATTAATCTCATTCCTATTACTTTTTTATCTAGTCAACAGTCTCTTACTGCCTAGTTATGCTTATTAAAATCCTTTTCAGAAATCTCTCTTCCTAAAGTCCCACTCATCATGGAAGAATGAAACTCCTAACTTCTACATTTGAATCTCCAAATTCTCCCACCTTGCTCTATCAAACCCAAACAACCCTGCTCTTAATTTTGTTCAATCCATCCCACCCCTACCTACACACCCCACCTCTCCCTTCTCAATGTACATCAACCTTCCTAGTCTCCTTTCCTTCCCACTCCTACATACATTCTACAGAACAAGACCAAAATTGAGGTGAGAAGAAAAACTTCTTAGTCCCCATTTCTTTGATTTTCTACATTCCTGGACTCTACTCCATAGATTTAGTGCATACCAGGTTGGAAACCACAGACCTCCATCCAGACATCCTCAGAACATGATGGTTATTTATTTATTTTTATTAAAACAAATAGACACAAAACATTCTCATAAAGTTGTTTTACATTAGAGCTCATTTCATAACATTATGTTATCTGTATTCCTAACTGGGCTGTGACAAGGATGTGCTAGTATCAATTTTTTCCTCTTCACAATTTTATTACTCTTCAAGCAGAACATATAATTGATATCCAGGTCAAGGAATCCTGAATATTTTCACAGATATATATTTCATTTAAAATGATGATTTTAGTTTTTGCAGGTATAGTCTTCATCAAGGCATTTAACCTCTCTAGGCTTCTTTTTCACTTACTTAAGGAAAAAGGAAACAACCCAGGGGAAATGCTACTTATGCATAAAACACTTTGAGCTCCCCAGATGAAAGCCCACATATATAAGTGTGATGCCTGTTTATGGCCTCTTCTCTGATGAAAAATGGCAGCCTACTGCTAGAAATGGGATTAGAAATTCTAACTATAACAGAGAAGAGAGAAACACAATGAGTAACAAGTAGTCAGAATAAATAAAATTGAGAAGATTGAGCACAGTCCTTTTACAAAAGGAACATCAGTTGCTAAACTTGTGGTTTCATTTGGTATGCTTTCCACTTTTAAAAAATTGGGCTCAACTGCATGTATAATGAGCCACAAGCAGAAGGTACATTCAGTAATACATGAATAAAAAATGACCTTTTCATTTGCTTTTCCGTAGCCTGGCATTCCTATATTATTAAAATATAATGTATTAAAGATTAAATAAGAATATTAGCATACAGACATCATGCTTATGTGGCCATGGATATAAGGCTAGATTTCCATCGATATGAAATTTGTATTTTTTAAGAGTATAGATATCAATTAAAAAGAACATAAGCTTTTCTAACAACAATTAAGGTTGGCTATTCCATCAGGGAAGAAAAAGAAAGCAATGAGGACAGAATCTCTAAAGGGAACCACAAATAATATTCACAAGCTATTCAGTAGCTGGGGGTGAGCTGGATTCTGGGTTATAGGAAACATATTAAAAAGATAAAATCCCTGGCCTAATGAAACTTAACATTCTCAAACCAGTAAAATACTAAAGCAGTTTCCAAACTAACATTTTTTTTTGAAGAACAAATTGTGTATTAAAATTTTTTCTTATATTTATTCCTTTTTATGGTTTATTTTCCTTTCTCTTTTTATTGACCATTAAGTGAAGGGACAAAGAAGTAATTGGAAAAGCATAAGTAACATAAAATTATCAAATTTCCAAAGGACAGAGTTTTCCTTTCACCTCATTATTGTGTAAGCAATATAGGTTCATAAAATAAAATTTGAAGTTCAAAAAAGTGGAAAAGAGAAAAAGAAAAAAAAAAAAAAGTCAAAGACTTCTATCAGCCTAAGGCAGTCACTGGTCACTTCTTATGTGTTTCCTTTCACTGTTTTCCAATATGTAGGGTTTGTGTGTGTGTGTTTGCTTGTTTTCTTTCCTGTATCTTATACTGTTTTACTAGAGACACATGTTACATCATGTTCTTTTCAGTTAATATGCCAAGAAGCATTTCATACCCAGAGCAATGAGTTTTTTAAAATTTAAAGTTCCTTTTTTTTCCTCTTCAAAAAACTGCTTTTATCTTTCACAATGGAAAACTGAGTAGGAGGAGACACTGTTGAACCCCAGAAGTTTATCATCTGTCCTAGAGAATGATTCCCAATGGATTAAGAAATGTTCTTATTTGGAGCATTCTGAGAAAAGTATAAATCATAGCACACTGGTACCTAAATTTAGAGGGACCAGAATTTAAATCTAGCCTCATATCTCAGTCACAGGAAAGCCTGAGGTGGGCTTAATTACAAGGTAAAAACTACTCAGTGACCTTAGTTAAACTCAGCTTTTAAAGACATGAACTGTCACTTTCTCTCTTTCCTAGCTCTTCCACCCTCAGGGTACCTAGCCTACTATGGTTAACCTGTAAGGGAACAAGAAGCCCAACCTGTGAACTACTTATTGCAAATTTGTCACAGTCATGAGTGAAGAATCTGTGTGTGTACCTATAATGTAAGTTTGTACTGAAGAGAGAGAAATTCCCTCATATATGCATTAATTAAAATTCCTCTTTATGTAAAAAAAATTAGGCAAAAAGGAAATCATGCAACAAAAACATACATTAAATTGAAAATCTTGTGGGGGAATAACAAGCTTTACTTTTAAAATGACAAACACAAAACACATTTATCGGAGATATGACTTTCTTGTTTTCTCTGATGCTCTTACGGACAAAAAACAAGAGCAATATTTTAGAAGTTTACTATGAATAAAATTTATCATCTATTGATGCATTATTTCTCCACTTCTTTTTCATATTATCTCTTGGAGATAAACGGCAATAACCAAGACACATTAAAATGACACTAAGAACAGCTTTTTATAGTTTTAATTATTTTTTCCTTTTTGGTAATAAAAATGATGTGGTATGTTTGTATGTGTTATATATTGAGAAGCAATAATATCGTTTAAATATTCATAATCATGAAGATAACTTTCACTTGATATTTTAAATATGAAGTAGATTGCTTCTGGTCCTTTAACATTATGGATATACATATATATGTATATATCGCAGGCACACATTTTTGATTTATGTCAATCACTTACTGTGCTTTTTATTCTGTTCTGAGGTATTCCACACAGAGATAATTTTCTTTTTTGAGTCCATCAAGTTTCACTTTCTAAGAAATAATTTCATAATCTGAAATGTAGATAAATGTGCACTCATTTTTCTACTTCTCCTGGCATTCGGGCTCATTTGAGTCTATAAAATAAAATAAAATAAAATCTGAAACTAAAATTCAGACAGAGGAGACACTGGATGGCAGATGAACAGCATGTGCATCTAGCTCTGTTGCAGTATCGGTGCTAAAAACACAGCAGATGCCTTCTAAAGGTCCTAGGCCGTGTGGCTCAGCAGGGCCACTCGAGGGCAGCACTTCATTTGGGTCACTACAGCCAAGGTCCATTCCCAACATTTTGCACTCCAGAAATCCGATTTTGCTTTTATATGGAAATTGAAAGGTCTCTCTGGGATAAGCTCACAAGAACTAAAGTCCTATATAATGCCAATTGATTATTTAAAAGGAAATGTATTACTTTTAATGCAGGTTGGATTGCTGGCCTTGTCAGATCAGTGCATTCTCACCTACTCAGAAATTTATTGAAAAGAGTTTTCCTGATGGACAGAGTTAGACCTAAGGAGCTTAGTATTTTTTATGTCAGGGTCCCTAGGCCAAAACACACACACATATGCACACCCCTTCTCAGGCTAACACATTTGGAATCCTTTTTTACTGTAGCTTTTTTCTATGGGAGATTCTCATCTGGGCTGCTTTTTATCAGCACAGTACTACTTCTGCTGGTCCCTGGTTGCACATTAAATATGTTAATATTATTGAAACTGACTACCTCTAGGCTAATATAGCTAGGTTTTACTTGGGGTTATTAAACCCTGTTTTCTTGTCAGCAACAATCTACAATATTCAAATTTTTGTTTCCAAAAGTTCACTTAGTTATAGTTTTTGTGGATTATTTTTTTTATTTTCCCTACTTAAAGATATTAGTAATCATTTTAGCTTTGTATTATATAAATATTATAAAAATTATTTTACTTCTTATGGTCTTAGAGTATAAATGACCATAAAAGATTATCCTATAGATCAACTGATGAGAACTGAAAATTCAGAAAAAGTCCCCAAAATAAATGGAAATATAGTAAAAAAACAGTTTGGATTGTTCAATAAATGGTGTTAGAAAACTATTTGGAAAATCATAGCCATCAGGGGCAGGGCAGGAGGCCGGATCTGGACTTTATACTTCAAACCAAAATAAATTCTGGATGAATCAAATAATTATATATTTTCACAAAGCCAGAACTGCCTATGGGATATATAAAAGGAACATGAGAGAAAATATATATATATATTTATAATCTTGTAGTGTGGGTGGACTTTCTAAGTATGATGCAAAACACAGAAGCCATAAAGGATTGGGAAATTCTACTATATAAAAATTTAAAAATTTTACATTACCAAGAAAAAAAGAATACCCACCTAAAAACAATCAAAAGAAACTGTAAATTGGGAGTCCTGCCCCAGTCAAGATGGCAGAATGAGAAACTTCAGGGCTCCACCCCTCTACAGAAGCTTTCAAACAACTAGTAAGAACTGGTAAAAACATCTTTCTACAAGCTCTAGGAAACAGCTAAAAGAATGCTTGCAGTAAGAGAGCAAGTGTCAAATCATGAAAAAGGCCACATAAAAGTGGTAGGATCTCCTGGCCCTGGCTGGCAACTCTCCCATCCTTGTGAAGCTCAGTGCTGAGCTGGACAGAGCTCCTTGTGCATTTACTGGGAGCATGTATGTCTGGCCCAATCTGTCTGGTGGTGGTCTGAAGGACTCA
>PVKH010048090.1:0-10232 GCA_004027955.1 Chaetophractus vellerosus | reverse complement strand
GATGTCGGCAGCCATCTTGCTCCAGGGCATGGACTTTGGTATGGGAAGAAATTTATGCTTTGTGGCCTGGTAACTGTAAGCTTCTACCCCAAATAAATACCCTTTATAAAGACCGACCAATCTTTGGTATATTTCAAAAGGCACGCCTTTGGCTGACCAAAACAGAAGCCAAGCAGGGCTTTAAATTATTTCTACTTTTTTGAGGAGAAAAATTTAAAATTCAATGTCCATTAAAGAGCAGGAGCCTTGATAAACCACCCAACATTTTACTTATTTTTTGGAAGCCTGCAAGACTGTATCCTAAGAGTAACAGCAAACTAGGTATTAAGCATTGCTCATAAAGGCTGAAATTTAGCTTGGAAATGGATCAGTCCCAGATTGGATAAAGTTAATCAGCTCTATCCTGTCTGACAGAAGCATAAGTAAATTCCCCTTGGAGGAAAACCAAGTCATCTAATTCCCCAATTTATCCCTAAAACTATTCATTCAAAATTCTTGTAATTAAATAAAAAACTTACCAGGTGTGACAATTTGAATTTGGTGAATTCCAGAAAAGATTATGTTTTCAAATTAATCAATTCCTGTGGGTATGAGACCCACTGATTGCATATTTGGTTAAGGGACCTTGCTTAGATTACTTGATTAGATCACTTTTGATTGGATACATCAGTGGGTTTTGACTCAGGCTGGGTCTCTGCCCTCTTACTGGAGCCTTATATAAATGGAGATATAGAGAAAAAGCACACAGAAAAGAGAGATCTGCCATTTTGACCTGGCCATTTGTGAGAGAGGACTTGAGGATCACTGGCAGCCGAAGCTGAAACACAAAGCCCCCAAGAAGCTGGGTCCATGGAGCAGCTCAAAGCTGAAGAGACAAGCCCAAGGACTGATCAGCCACAGCTGAGCTCTAGGAGATGGTAGATTCTGGAGGGGAAGGCAGGGACCTTGGCAGAGATTGACTGCCATCTTGTCTTGCAACATGGCAGGATACCAAGATCATCAGTAGCTGACTTTGGTGAGAAAGCATCTCTGATGGTGCATTGGTTTGGACATTTCATGGCCTTGGAACTATAAAACCTTCCACTAATACAATTCCCATTATAAAAGCCAGCCATTCCTGGTACTTTGTATTGGCAGCCCTTTGGCTAACTAAGACACAAGGCAAACCAAGAACTAGACTCAAAGGATGAAAATCCAAGAGGGAAAAACAGACAAAAACATACAAATAAAGGAAGTCCATAGGTAATTCAGATATTGAATGAAGCAGATATGGACTTAAAAATAACTGTGATTATTATGTTCAAAATATAAATGATGAGATTTGAACTTGAACTGAAAAATTGAAAAAAAAAACAAAAGAAAATAATACAACAGAAATTAAGAACACAATAGGTGGGTTTAATAGCAAATTTGATATAGCTGAAGAATGAATGAATTGGATGATGTAAGTAGAAAATATTGAGAGTGAAGTGTGGAAAGTAAAAAGTGAGGAAAAACAGAGAAATAACATAGGAGATATATAAGATACAATTCTAAAAAGGTCTAATGTATGGGTAATTGGATTCCCAGAAGGTGAGAGGTGATAGAATAGAGTAGATATAGTGTTTAATCAGAAATTGAGAATTTCCCTAAATTGGAGGACATTATTTCATGGATTCAAGAAACATCACAAACCCCAAGCAATATGAATAAAAAAAAATTGCTCCTAGGTATGTTATAATAATACTTCTGATAACCAAAGACAAAGAGAATAATTTAAAGTCAGCCAAGGAGAAAAAGGAAAATTCCTTTTATAGGAGTAACAATAAGCCTGATACTGATTTATCAACAGAAAGAATCAAAACTGGAAAGTGATAAAAATATTTAATCTTCTGAAAGAAAATATATTCCAACTTAGTATTCCTTACCTTGTGAAAATATCCTTCAAATAATTTGAAGGATGAAATAATGACATTTTAAACAAACAAAAAATGAAAAAAATTATTTCCAGCAGACTTGAACTAAAAGAAATATCAAATAGTAGAAAGAAAATAATCCAAGATGCAAACATGATAATTTAGGTAGGAATGAAGAAAATGGAAAAAGTAAATATGAAAGTAAATCGAATTGAATTTTGGCTGTAGAAAACAGAAATAATAATGTTTTGTGCTTTTGATTATTTCTTAAGGACTTAAGAGTCATGACAATAAATAACAGAAAGAAGGAAATAGTAAAAGTAGTTAAAGATGCTCAAAGTAGGGTAACCATGAAAAAGCAGTAGAGAAATGTAAAAAGTAAAATCTAATAAAGGAGAAAATAGAACAATACATTTTTAATTAATCAAAAAGAAGGCAGAAAGGGAGCAAATATATAGAACAGGTGGGGCAGATAAATAAATTATAAGATGGTAGATAGAAACAAAGATATATTAATAATTATATTAAACATAATTGGACTAAAATTTTCAATTTAAAGGAAATGATTATCAGACTAATTTTTTGACAAAATCCCACATATAATGGTTAAAGAGACTGAATTTATACAAAAGAATATGAAAAACTTGGCTGTAAAAGGATGGAAACTAAGCAAAAGAAAATGTCATACAAGTTAGATGTGATGGTAAGTTCATGCACCAACTTAGCAAAGTTTGGTGTCCAGTTGTTTGGTCAAGCAAACACTGGCCTGATTGTTACTATGAGGATGTTTCATGAACTTAAGTCATCACTGAGTTGATTGCATCTATGGCTGATTACATCTAAAATCAACTGAGGAGATTACTTTCAACAATGAGGGAAGTCTCATCCAATCAGTTGAAGGCCTTAAAAGGAGAAGTGATGATTACAGTGGTCATAAGGAAGAATTCCCACCTCTACTTCTCCCAGGTAAATTCTCCTGGGGAATTCATTGAAAACCTTCATTGGAGTTGCCAGCTTGCAGCCTACTCTAAGGAATTTGGACTTACCCAACTCCAAAGTGTCATGTGAGTCAATTCCAATAATAAATCTCAAAATATTTACATTACATATATATATATGTGTGTGTGTGTATGAATATATATATATATATAATGTCCTGTTGGTTCCATTTCCCTGGAGAAACTTAATACAGTAGATTTTACAGCAAGAAGCATTATTAGGAATAAAGATTGATGTTTTCAAATGATAAAATGTCACTCTAACAGGAAGATAGAACAATTCTAAATTTCTTGTACCTAATAATATAGCCTCAAAATATATAACACACTAATGGATAGAATTAATAGGAGAAATATACAAATAGTAGGAAATTTTTATCAGTAACTAATAGAATAAGCAGACAGAAAAATCATTAAGGCTATATAAAAGATTTCATTGACATGATTAACACTCGACCTAAATGACATAGGACACTGAACCAACTAAAAATGAATATATATTTTTACAATTACACATGTGTCATTAATAATATACTGGAGTTTAAAATAAATCTTAACAAATGTTAAAAGATTTAAATCATATAGAATATGTTTTTCTGATCATAGTCAAAAAAGAATAGGGGTAGTGGGCCAGTAAAGAAACAGAGACCTTGAATAATACGTTAGAGGATCTAGACCTAAAAGATATATATATAATGTTACACCCAAATACAGTAGAATACATATTTTTCTTGAATGCACATGTATACTTCTCCAAGATAGATCACATGTTAGGTCACAGAACAAGTCTCAATAGGTTTAGAAGGATTGAAATTATACAAAATAATTTCTCTGACCATAATAGAATGAAGCTGGAAATTAATAGGGGCAGAGAACCAGAATAGGCACAAAGATGAAAGTTAAACAACACACTCATATACAATCAGTGAGTCAAGTAGGAAATTGCAAAAGAAATGAGTAACTACCTTGAAAAGAGTGAAAATGAAAACACAACATATCAAAACATATGGAATACAGTGAAAGCAATGTTGAAAGGAAAAATTATAGTCATAAGTGCTCATATTAAAAAAGAAAAAAGAGATGAAATTGAAGACCTGGAGGAAATAGAAAAAGAACAATAAACTAATCCCAAAGCAAGCAGAAAGAAGAAAATAACAGATTAAAGCAGAACTAAATGAAATTGTGTATAAAAAACTGTAGTAAAAATGAACAAAACCAAAAGCTGGTTCTTTGAGAAGATTAATAAAATCGAGAAAATCTCAGCTAGTCTAGCAAAGAAAAAAGAGAAGAGATGCAAATAAATAAAATAAAAAATGAGAGAGGGGATATCACTACTGATCCCACAGAACTAAAGACTATCAAAAGAAGATAGTTTGAAAAATTGTATGCCAACAAAATAGATAAATTAGTTGAAACAAATTTCTAGACAATCACAAACAGCCTACATTGGTGAAAGAAGAAACTGATGAACTCAACAGACCAATCACAAGTAACAAGATTGAATTAATCTTCAAAAGCCTCCCAACTGAGGATTTTTTGGTGGGTAGAGATCCACACAATAACCAAAAGAATATTGAATTCCCATCCTGGGGAGTTCTGCTACCTTCTCTAATAGGACAGTAAGAATCCCCTGAGTGCAAGGGCTGTGCCTAGTGAAGGAAGACAGACCATTATGCCAGGCCTCTGATATTGATGATTGTACTTATGAATCTTTTCTTATGAAATTGAAATTTAGCATAGTATTATATACTGCCCAAGAGTTACCTCCTGAAAGCCTCCTTGTTGCTCACCTGTGGACTCTCTTTATGCCAAACTCAGCAAATAAATGCACTAACTTCCCCCTGGTATGGAACATGACTCCTGGGGATAAGCCTCCCTGGCACCGAGGGATTATTACTAAGTGCCAACTAGCAATGCATCTGGAAAAAGACCTTGACCAAAGGGGAGAAATGGTAAATACAAATGAATTTTATGGCTAAGAGACTTTAAAGTGAGTTGGGAGGTCATTCCAAAGGTTATGCTTATGCAAGTTTCAGCAGGATCTCATTAACTGCGCAACAAACAGTGCCTCAAAAAGCAGGGCTCTTGAGGCCTCTAGAGATATCCAGAAACTATAAGCAGGGCAGACAGCTCAGCAATTCAGCACCCTGTCAGTGGGCCTTACTCAGGAATGTATGCTCCCCAGTGTAACAGAGTTAGACTCATTTATAGGATCTCTACACCTGTCTTTTCTGCCCCTTTTAATGAATCTATAAATAGCACTATACTTGATAAATATGTGCCCCAGAGAGGTAAACCTTTGCTCTGTCCACATACCAGTTGAGCCCTGAATTTCAAAAGAGTTGCAACACCTACTCTCCAGTTCATTGGACCCACCCAGGACAACAACAAGGGGATAATGATGGACAACACCCATCCCAAGGAACAGAATATGTCTGCAACTGCAAGCAAGATAGTACCATCCATCTGCTCCCTTTCAATTAGGAGCAGAGTGAGCATTACCATCCCCAGATCCTCAAGATTGTGAAATGAAAAATGGACTAAAGTGACTTATTATTATTCTACTATAGACTTATCAGTCTAGTAATGGAAGAACTCTTATCATAGATATAAAGGCAGTGGCCACCAGAGGTTCTGAGGGATGGAAGAGGGAGAATAAATGAAACATGGGGGCATTTTTGGGACATTGGAGTTGTCCTGCATGACATTGCAGTGATGGATACAGGCCATTGTATATTTTGCCATAACCTACAAAATTGTGCAGGACAGAGTGTAAACTATAATGTAAACTGTAATCTGTAGTTAGGAGCAATGCTTCAATATGTGTTCATCAGTTGTAACAAATGTACCACACTAATGAAGGAAGTTGCTGATGCAGGCAAGTATGGGAGGGGGAGGGAGTGGGGCACATGGGAATCCCTTATATTTTTTATGTAACATTTATTTAATCTATAGCTTCTTTTATAATAAAAAATTTAAACAAACAAACAAACAAAAAACCTCCCAACTGGGAGCAGATGTGACTCAGAGGTTGAGTGCCTGCTTCCCACGTGCGAGATCCTGGGTTCATTCTAAAGAAAAAAACATTAGAAAAAAAACAAAAACAAAAACTGCCCAACTAAGAGGACCAGATGGCTACACAGGTAAATTCTACTAATCTTTCCAGAAAGAGCAAACACCAATCCTGCTGGAACTCTTCCAAAACATGGAAGTCAAAGGAACATTACATAACGCATTCTATGATGCAAAATTACCCTAATACCAAAGCCATGTAAAGACACCACAAGAAAAGAAAACTACAGACCAATTTCTTTAATGAACCTGGATTGTAAATTCCTCAACAAGATCTTGCTAATCTTTATTCAACAACACGGAAATCGAATTATATACCATGATCAAATGGGGTTCATCCCTGGTAGCAAGGATGGTTCAACATAAGACAATCAATTAATGTAATATTCCACATTAACCAATTAAAAAAAATCACATGATCATCTTTATTGATGCAGAAAAAAATTTGACAAAATACAGCATCCTTTCTTTATAAAAACACTTCAAAAGAAAGGAATATAAGGAAACTTCCTCAACATTATAAAGGGTATATATGAAAAAACCACAGCTAACATCATACTCAATGGTGAAATGCTAAAGGCTTTCCCTCTAAGATCTGGACCAAGACAAGAATGCTCACTGTCATCATTCTTATTTAACATTGTGTTAGAAGTGTTTGCTCAAGCACTTAGGCAAGAAGAAGAAATAATAGGCATCCAAATTGGAAATGAAGAAGTAAAAATTTCACTATTTGCAGATGACATGATCTTATATGTAGAAAGCCCTGGAAAATCTACAACAAAGCTTCTAGAGCTGCTAAATGAGTTCATAAAATGGCAGGCTATAATATCAACAAGCAAAAATCATTAGCATTTCTGTACACCAATAAGGAGCAATCTGAGGAGGAAATCAAGAAAAAAATCCATTTACAAAAACAACTAAAAGAATAAAATACCTAGGAATAAACTTAATTAAGGATGTAAAGAACTTGTACACAGAAACTACACAACATTGTTAATGGAAATCAAATAAGACCTAAATAAATGGAAAAATATTCCATGTTCATGGATTAGAAGACTAAACATCATTAAAATGTCTGTTCTATCCAAATTCATTTACAGATTTAATGAAATCCCAATAAAAATTACAACAGCATTTTTTACTGAATTGGAAAAGCTAATTATAACATTCATTTGGAAGGGCAAAGGGCTCAGAATAGCAAAAATTATATTGGAAAAAAAAACTAAAATTGGAGGTATCACGATACCTGACTTTAAATCATACTACAATGTTACAGTGGTCAAAACTGCATGGTATTGACACAAGGATAGTCATACTGACCAAGGGAGCCTGACTGAGAGTTCTTATATAGATCTTTGCATAGATGGTGAACTGATATTCAACAAGGCCACCAAACCCACTCAACTGGGACAGAATGGCCACTTCAAGAAATGGTGCTGGGGGAGTTGGATATCCGTATCTAAAAGAATGAGAGAGGATCACCATCCCTCATGCCCTATAGAAAAATTAGCTCAAGATGGATCAAAGATCTAAATATGAGAGCCAAGACTATAAAACTCTTAGAGGTTAATGTAGGGAAGCATCCACGAAATCTTGTTTTAGTAAGTGGTTTCATAAACCTTACACCCAAAGCACAAGTAAGTGAAGAAAACTAGATAAATGGGACCTCCTCAAAATTAGAAACTTTTGCACTTCAAAGGTGTTTGTGAAGAAAGTAAAAAGGCAGCCTACTCAATGGGAGAAAATATTTAGTAACCACATATATGATAAGGGCCTAATATCCAGCATATATAAAGAAATCCTACATCTCAAAAATAAAGACAAACAACCCATTTTAAAAATGTGCTAGAGATTTGAATAGACATTTTTCCAAAGAAGAAATACAAATGGCTAAAAAGCACACAAAAAGATGCTCAATATCACTATCTATTAGGGTAATGTAAATCAAAACCACAATTAGTTATTTCATAGCTATGAGAATGGCTGCTATCAAACAAACAGAAAATTGCAAGTGTTGGAGAGGATATGGAGAAATAGGAACACTCATTCATTGCTGGTGGTAATGTAAAATGGTATAGCCACTGTGGAAGACAGTTTGGCAGTTCCTCAGGAAGCTAAGTATAGAAATTGCCATATGAGCTGCAAATCCCACTACTAGGTATATACCCAGAAGATTTGAAACCAGGGACTCAAAGAGATATTTACCCACCTATGTTCATAGTGGCATTATTCACAATTGCCAAAATATGGAAGCAACCCGTTTCCATCAACTGATGAATGGTTAAACAAATTGTGGTGTATACATACAATGGAATATTATTCAGCTGTAAAAAAGGAATGAAGTCCTGATGCATGCAATGGTATGGATGAACCTTGAGGACATTATGCTGTGTGAAATAAGCCAGACACAAAAGGGCAAATGGTGTATGATCTTATTGATATGAAATAATTAGAATAAGCAAATTCATAAAGATAGACAGGTTACCAGGAGATAGATTTGGGTTAGAGAACTGGGAGCTGATTCTTAATTTATAGAATTAAATTAAGCAGTCTATTTAGGTTGATTGTAAAGGTTTGAAATTGGATGGTGGTGATGGTAGCACATGATTTACAGTATAATTAATATCACTGGATTATAAAGGTGAATGTGGTTAAAAGGGGAAACTTTAGGTTGTATATGATTCTAGGTTGTATATGATATCATATACAACTCATTGTAGACGATGAACTGTAGTTAATAGTAGAAGTAGAAGAATGTTCTTTCATGAATTATAACAATTGTATGACACTAATACAAGGTGTTAATAAATAGGGCGGTATATGAAAAAATACATCTAATGTAAACTCTGTACAATAGTCAAAGTACTATTTTAATAATTTTTCATCAGTTGTATCAAAGGTAACTACTGTTAAAAAATTAATACAATTACAATAAAGTGCTATCATCAATTGTAACAAATGTCCCACACCAATGCACGATGTTGGTCAAGGTGGCGTGGTGTTTGGGAATCCTGTATTTTATGCATAATTGTTCTGTAAACATACAACGCCTATTTTAAAAAAGTATGTTGCATGAAAACTGCAAATGATTGCTGGGAGAAGTTAAAGAAAAAAAGGAAGTTAAGACATTCCCAAATACACAATAACTAAGAGAGTCCATCAACTGCAGACCTGCCCTGTAACAAATGGTAAAGGGAATGCTAAAGACTGAAATGAAAGGATACCAGAAAGTAATGAAATTCAGCTGTTTGGCAATATATACTAAGGTTGAATAGAAGCATATCTAAAGACCCTAAAATTCTACTTCTATGTATATGCCCAGTGAAACACATGCAATGTGTACCAAAAAGCAGGTACAGAACTTTCATTGAAGCACTATGAACCAGTCTGTAACTGGAAACAATCCAAGTGCCCATCAACAGTAAAATGGATAATTAAAATGTGGTAAATTTACACTAAGAGCTTTTATATGACAATAAGCATGAATGAACCATAACTACACAATAGCTAGATGAATCTCAGAAACATAAAATTTATTAAAATAATTGAAAAATATTCTTCTGTGTGATTCCATTTGTATGAAGTTTAGTAATGAATGTATGCTGATATTAGTCAGGATAATCACTACCTTTGGGTAAATGGGAGCTATTTTTCTATCCAGTCCTAGGCTCAGGAGTATGCTTCAGGGGTGCACATAATATTTTATTACTTGAACTAGGTTATGAGTACGTATGTGTGTTTACATTGTGAAAATTCATT
The DNA here is from genome assembly GCA_004027955.1 of Chaetophractus vellerosus. NCBI lineage: Eukaryota > Metazoa > Chordata > Mammalia > Cingulata > Chlamyphoridae > Chaetophractus > Chaetophractus vellerosus. Next base: position 508 of record PVKH010048090.1, on the reverse strand, counting down.
ATGTTCTCTGTGTGATTTTCTATATGTTATACTTTCATCATATAGTTTAGTAAAATATATATAAATTCTCTGAAAACAGCAAAACATTAAGACATACATTGATTTCTGAGGAAAGAACTTGATAAATGCAATCCTGACAAGTGGAGATTTTTAATGGAAACAGAGTTAACAGGAGGCCTTCTCCTTAGTAAACCAAATTCACTTAAAAGAGAAGTCTGAAAGTGCTGAAACAAAACTTAACAATTACCTGAGGACTGGGAGTGGGATGTTGTTGTGCATCTCTTCTAAAACAGTTGTGTAGTCCTCCAGGGAGGACGATCCTGAAGAGCTATAAATGGATGGATGATAGGTAGAAAGGTTCGTAGATAGATAGAGCAGTAGATAGGTTATCTGTTTCTGTTTCTTTTAAGTAGATTAAACCCCTTAATATTATTTATATAGAAAAGAAAAAGTTTCAGAAGTCTGTGAAAGATTTCTGATTTTAAAAAGTTTTTTTTAAAGATTTATT
>PVKH010048089.1:0-10229 GCA_004027955.1 Chaetophractus vellerosus | reverse complement strand
CCTTGGAAGTGACATTAAATCCAGTAGAGCTAAACATCACTGTGGTCCTCCAGTCACAGTAGGGGATTAACATGGTCAGGTGATTGATCAATGATATTTTAGCTCAGGTCTATCTCCCAGTGGCTCCAGTGTGTACTTGACCCAGTTCCAGAAGGCATAATTGGAATAGATATACTTGGAAACTGGCAGAATACCCACATTAGCTCCTTGCCTTGTGAAGGGAGGGCTATTATGATAGGAAAGATCAATTGTAAGCCATAAGAACTGTCTCTACTGAGGAAAATATTAAGTGAAGGGCAACACCACATTCCTGGAGGGATTGCAGAGATTAGTGCCAGCATCAAGGACTTGAAGTATGCAAGGGTGGTTTTTCCCACCACATCTCAATTGGATTCTCCTGTTTAACCAGTGCAGAAAAAAAATAGACCTTGGAAGATGACTGCGGTTTATCATAAACATAATCAGGTGGTGTCTCTATTTGTTACAGATGTGGTACCATTGCACAATTAAATCAACACATACCTTGGTAACTGGTAGGCAGCAATTGAACTAGCAAATCCTTTGTTTCTCAATACAATTTAGTAAAAACCACATGAAATAGTTTGCTTCTAACTGTCATGGCCTACAATGCAGCTTCAATCTTTTACCTCAGGAGTATATCAATTTCCAGTCCTATGTCATAATATAGTCTGCAGAGAACTTGATTGACTCTCTCTTCCACACTGGTCCATTATATTGATGATATCATGTTGACTGGACCTTGTGAGCAAGAAGTATTAACTAATCTGCACCTATTAGTAAGGCATTTGTATGTCAGCATGTGAGAGATAAATTCACCCATAATTCAGGAGCCTTCTAGTTTAGTGAGATTTCTAGGTGTCCAGTGGTATGGGACATGCCAAGATTTCCTCTATGAAGTGAAGTTTAAGCTGTTGCATCTGACCACTCCTATAACACACAAGAAGCACAATACCTAGTTGTCTTCCTTGTATTTTGTAAAGAGCATCTTCCTCATTTGGGTTTGCTAATTCAGCTCACTTACCAATTGATTTTAATAGTAACATATGTATGATGACCAGTTCTGTGGATAGTCATCAGGCCATTTCCCCAGGCACTCATGTCTTGACCAATGTGCTTGTGACCAAAGTGGTCATGGTGGTAAGTTGGGGGTAAAACATGGGCTCAGCAACATGGACTTCCACCCACCCAGGCTGAGCTGGTTATAGCCACTTCTGAGAGAATATCCTCCAGCAGCGTGGGTAACACTCAATCCCTGATATGGCATCATTAGCTGAGATAATTGGCTTCCTACCTGGTGGTATTTCCTTCACGGATCATTTCCATCATGGAAGGTGCAAAATTTTATTCTACCTGGAATACAAGCAAATTCCAAATATTGGTTTCCTTTCCCTGAATGCAATGCTTCTCCAAAATTACCATCCATGGAATTATAGAATGCCTTATCCACTGTCATGGTATTCCACATAGCATTGTTTCTGATAAAGGAACCCACTTCCTGGCAAATGAAGTGCAGGAATGTGTGAATGCCCATGGGATTTGCTGGTCTTACCATGTTCCTTTACATCCGGAAGCTGTTGGATTTATAAGACTGTTGAATGGCCTTTTTGAAGACTCAATTATAGTGCCAACTGTGTGGAAGACCTTGCAGGGCTGGAGCAATGCTCTCCAGGAGGCTGTGTATGCTCTAAATCAGCTGGCATTCAATGGTGCACTTTCTATTATAGCCGGAATTTGCAGAACCAGGAATCAAGGGAAATCATGGAAGTGCAACCACACACTTATTATACCTCCTGATCCACTTAAAAATTTTTTATTTCTGTCCCTTCAGCCTTAAGCTCTGCTGGTCTACAGGTCTTAGTTTGAAAAGGAGGAGTGCTTCCACCTAGAGACCCAATAGTGACTACAGTGAAGTGGAAGTTAAGACTGCTACCCAGGGAAGCAAATGTGGCTCAATCAGTTGGATACCCACCTACTACATGGGAGATCCCGGGTTAAGTCCTGGTGCCTCCTAAAAGAAGACCAGCAGATGCCACCCCTGCGGCAATAAGCTAGACACCTCCCTGCCTCAACAAGCAGATGCTGAAAGCCAGTAGATACTGCAGCATGCAGGAAGAAGATGTGGCTCAGGCCATTGGAGACTCAATTCTCATGTGGGAGGTTCCCAATTTGATTTCTGTTCCTCCTAGGGAAGGTGAGCAAACAATGAGCAGACAGAGGAGACAACCATCTGGGGAGGGGGAATAAAGAAGAATAAAATAGATAAATAAACCTTTAAATTAAAAAAAAGAGTCTTACCCAGCCACTTTGGGCTTATCGTGTCTCTGAATCAACAGGCAAAGAAGGCAATTACTATCCTGACTGGGATAGTTGATCCTGATTATCAAGGTGGAATAGGTCTGCCTCTATACCATGGAGATAAAGAAGTGTTGACTGGAATACAGGAGATCCCCTTAGGGCATCTCATAGTACTACCACGCTTTGTGATTAAGCTATTGAAAAATGGCAACAACCCAATCCATTCAGGCTACTAATAGCCCAGAAACTTGAAGTTTTGGACCAACCCACCAGGTAAAGAACTACAGCCAGCTGAGGTGTTTGCTGAATGTAAAGGGAATATGGAATGCAAAGTGGAAGAAGGTAGTTATAAATGTGAGCCATGACCATGTGATGAGTTACAGAAATGAATGCCATAAGTTATTAATATTTTCCTTGTTTAGTTATGAATATGTTTACATACGTACATAAAAATATTTGTTTATTTCCTATCTCATCTCCTTATAATAGAACACAAGTTGTATTAACTTTACCTTCTTTGTATTTTAGATATAGGATGTCAAGCTTAAGAGTGATTACCCAAGGGCTTTCACCCTATTCTGGGGAGTGGTAGTGCATTTCTGGTTCTATACAGAACAGATGAATATCGGTAGACAAAACAATGACAGGCATTGTTCTCATTTAGAGATTTAAGGAGAGTTATAAGTGCCAAGTTGATAAACGTTTGACTCTGATGGTTAAGTTCATGCATCAACTTCACTAGGTTATGTTTTCCAGTTCTTAGGTCAAATAAGAACTGGCTTGATTATTACTGTGAAGATATTTCATGGTTTAAATAATCAATAATCTGATTGTATCTATAGCTGATTACATGCACAATCAGCTGAGGAGAGTTCCTTCAACAAAGAGAGAGGTCTTATCCAATCAGCTAAAGGTCTTAAAAGGAGAACTAATGATTTCAGCAAGCAGAGGAAGAATTTTCATCTCTACTTCAGTCAGTCAGCTTCTTCTGGAGAATTCTCCAAAAACCTTCATCAGAGTTCCTACCTAGATGCCAATCACAACAAATTTGGACTTGGCCATCCCTATAGTCACATGAAATATTTCTTATAGTAAATTTCATAATATTTGCATCATATACAGATATATATAATGTATATTTATATATAAGACATATAATATACATGTACTGTCAGTTCTGTTTCCATGGAGAACCTTAATTAATACTCCCCCTTTTAGATTTTCATATAGGAGCACTGTGGGATGGTTGTAGCAGTCTATGTGCTTGTCCTGCAGGGATTTGCCAGACCAACCTCAACATGCAACCACATTTTAGTGGATAAAATATCCTCTGTCTGCACTGGAATCAGCCAAAACTTCTAGGAAGTTAGGCTGCTGTTCCTATACTGTGCCTATGGATCCGTAGTTTGGAGCATGGTCACTGGATCATGTCAATTTTTACTTATAAAAGCTCAAAAGATTGGCATCATCTCTCTGTTTCCAGGTATAATGTGATTCTTTTCAGTGCCTAATAATGTTGCAGAGTTTCAAAATTACTAATTTCAATAAATTTTTTCTAGTTTATTGATTGCTTTGTAGGGAGTAACTTATGAAACATAATTTTCTTCCATTTTGCACATAATCACCACACTCATTTTTATTTTCACTGTAAAGAATGTTTTGGATAATCAAAAATTTAGTCAACTCTCTCTTTTGTTTTTGTGAAGTCTAAATTGCTTACTAGAGCCACTCATGCAAATATTTTACATTCCAAAGTTTTTCATAGTACTTCTGTGTTTATTTTTTACATATTCATATATATAAGCCATTCCTTATCTGTTTATGCATTCAAAATTAACACACCATTTTCTTCCATATCAAAAGTCACTTTTGCTAATTAACTATCTATAATCTATAATTTGGTATTTCTGTAAACATATAGTTATGATATTAAGTGGTCTGCTCTTCCTTAGCATGCAAATGCTGCTGTAACAAATAGCATAAACTTGTTGTCTTAAAAACAGAAATTTATTTTCTCAAAATTTTGGTTATGAGAGGCCAAAATCAAGGTGTTGGAAGGATCAGTCTTTTTTCCAAAATCTGTAGCATTCTGATGGTGGCTTGCTTCAGTTCATAATGTCTGCCTTTATCATATGGTGACCTACCTTCTTTCTCCTCTTGCTTCTACTGACTGAATACCTTTGGATTTCTTCTGCCTATATGGACTTCAGTCACATAGCATTAAGGCCCACCATGATTCAACTTATCTTCATCTTAATAATAACTGCAAAGATCCTATTTACAAATGAGTTCATAAACAAAGAATCAATGGTTAGGGCTTGAACATGTCTTGTGGGGCACACGATTCAATCTTCAGAAATTATCTGTTTCTATCTCTCTATCAATCTACACTTATATATTCATTTTGTTTCAAGATTCTATATTACTTTCCATGTTTACTTCCATGTTTCTATACTAACTTCCATGTTTAACAAATCAAATGATCAAAAAATCATGCTCATTTGATTGCAACAACATTCTATCAAGAGTGAAAAAGTAACAAGATACAATCCTCTCATTACTACTTTAAATATATTCAAGCTTCTTCTTACATATTAACTTGTCAATATAAGTCTCCAAGGAATTCCTAGTGAGAATGCAGCTCACTCCGAGTCTCCTCTCTTTGTTTTGTCATTAACATGGCCATTTCCACTAGTCTCTAACCTTTTTTGATTAATTATCCATAGAACACATTCCAACTCCTGAATGCTTTTTTTGTGGTACATGCATGCATGTATGTATGTATGTATGTATGTATGTGTCTGTAACAAATTGAAACATAGAAAACATAGGAGGTAGCAAATTGACAAATTTTTATAAGAAATTCACACTGTTTATTTACCTCCTAGTTAATTTTCATACCTTGTAATTAATACATTCCTCAAGGACTGTAATAAATTATTTGCCCTTTTTTAAAAATGGGTAAATCATTGATGGCATTGCATCTAAATTTGGAATCTACCCAATTCTACATTTAGTGACATTTTTCGATCTTTAATGAAAGAAGCAGAAGAAATGAAAGAAAACATTAATGTCTTTCTCCTAGGGATATTTATTATATTATTTCTTTTGGGTTTGTTTAACTTTATGTTTCTCAAATCTCTCTTCTGGACCTATTGGCATATCATGTTCTTGGATCTGTCTTTCATTTTCCTCTTATTTTTTCCTTTAAATCAATATGAGTTTATTGTTTCCACACAACTATAAAAAGAAAGTCCAGTCTGTGTGCTTAATGTTGCTTAATCAGGCAGGATTGACGTCAATATTTATGTATGTCTTAGTTTGCCAGAGGTTGCCTATGCAAAATTACCAGAAATGGGTAGGCTTTTATAAGGGACTTATTTAAGTTAAAAACTTACAGTTCTGTGGCTGCAAAAATGTCCAAATCAAGGTATCATCAGAGATTTTTTGCCACCAAAGATCAGCTGCTAGTAGATCCTGAAATCCTGCCATGTGGTGAGGCAAGATAGTGGGCCTGCTGGTGTCTCTCTACTTTATTTTGGAGCTCAGCTGTGGGTGATAAGGAAGATTTCCCAGTGGCTTACCTCTTTGAGCTTCTCTGGACTTCTCTGTTTCCTTACAGCTGTAGGCAATCCTTCGTCATTTCGTAATGTCCTCTCTCTTTCATGGCTAGGTCAAAATGGCAGAGCTCCTTTTTCTATGTCTTGCTTCAGTCTGTATATTCTTAGTTTATGTAAACCCAGCAAATGAGCAGAGACCCAACCTGGGTCACACCCCCCTAAAGTAGTCTAATCAAAAGCAATCTAATAGGTGATTTAATCAATATCTCTTAAGTGATTCTAATGCAATCAAAGGATCTCAAACCCACAGGAATGGATTATTCAAATGGATTATTCAAATTCAGTCTTTTTTGGGATTCACTAAATTAAAGCTGTCACAATGCCTTTTCCTATTTTTTCTCAGAGATTGATGATGATATCATGGGAAGATGTCACTATACACCATTTTTAATATTTGTTGTCTCAGGATTGTAAAATAGCTGCCATAGCTCTATATAAGATCCATATTCAGAAAATACAAAATAAAACCTTTCAGCTTCTATCAAAACCCTAATTAATATTATCTTATACTGCTCATTTCTATATTTCAAAATCTTCTAATTCTTGATATGTGTCAGTTTATCAAAGCAGAATAGAAGAAAGTGATTGGAAATCATCACCAGACATCTTAGACATTTCTGCAGGAGCCTTGTGCAGAAGCTGCAGTGCATGTCCTAGGTCTTGGAAGGTCAGCTTCTAAGAACTTAGAAAGGCAGAGACCTGATCTGCCAGTCAGCAGTGAAAATATCTTCTTTGAGTGCCTCTGGGTGTACTTCATATTCCTAAACTCTTCACTTTTTTTTTTCCTCAGATTATTAGTAGAGTGAATTAAGCTGATCTTCAGTTTCCTTATTTGTGTTTTATAACAGCTATTCTCCTATTAAGTGTTTCTGTATGGTCAATGTCACTTGGCAATTGTGCATTTAAAATGATATCCTTATTTCCAAATTGGACTCAATAATTTGCAGCCACAACAGCTTTGAAAATTACAGCTCATGCATCAGGACACAAAACAATTTTCACCACTACAACCTTGCCAATCTGAAGTCATCTGGGTTACCTACTTTGAGTCCCTTCCTTTCAACAAGCCACCTATGCTGTGAAACATCTATAACATGTACCATTCTGCATCTGTTCACTGCTATGTGTGACTCTGTGGATAAAGGTTAGCAGCTAGGCTGTGTCTAATATTTCCTACTGTGGGATCTGAGCAGGGAGAAATAGATAAGAAAAATTTTTGTACTTTTTCTAGTTAGATCTCCTACTGATAGGCTTTAAGTAAAAGATAACTAAAGTATAGTCTAGGAAATATGTTTAAGAAGACATAGTTGACTTCCTTAAGTTTCTTATGTTGCATAACAATGAAATTAACATGTACATGGGTGTGGTTTGCTGAAACTTGTCAATGCAATCTTTACAATTATTCTAGTATAAATTGAGGAATTTCCTGACCCAAATAACTTCCTGAGTGTAATATAATACCTAACAGGTATGATTTGGAAAAATCATTTTTAAAATTTGGGCAATTGTATATAATAAATTGGCAAAGTAGCCCTCTGGGAGCTGCACCAACGGTCTTAGCCTTTGTGCTTGCTTTCATTTTGAGGCACTTGTCTCCTTTGAAATACTAATCAAATTGATACTGGCTAAGATATGTGACTCTTCTGTGTTTGATTTGATCATTTTAGAGGAAAAGTTTAGCAAGCTTGAAACACAATGAATACATTTAAAAGCCATAAGTAATATTTTAATGAGAATTCTCCTCTCCTAGTCCTTCAATTATGTCAAAAATATTTAGTCTGTTAATCAACAGTTGTTTATCTGTGCTAGATAGCTATTTCCAATCACTATATAAAGTACTGCTGTATTCCCAGATCATAAAATTGTATGGTATTCAGTGCAGTAGGTTCTCAATAAATATTAGTTGAAAGAATAATTTCTGAAAACATTTTACAAGTAATTTTACCTGTGGATTTAACAAAATCTGTTGCATCCACAAATGATATGTTCTGCCTTCATTGCCTAGATTGTGGCCTCCTAATAACAGAATTTTCATATTTTTTTCTAAAATAGTATGCATAGAACTTTTATTCAATTTTTGGGTTTCTGTCCTGTTAATATTTTATTATTTACTGTAATTTTTTGTTAAGGTAAGAATTTCATAGAGTAAAATATATGGATCATAAATATGCAGTTCAATATGTTCCAACAAATGCAGTTAATTAACTTTTGTAACCCACACCACTCTCAAGCCACTGGACATTTCCAATATTCTGTAAAGTTCTCTTGACTACTTCTCACTTAACACATATACTTGAAAAGTACACACTGATCTGATTTTTATCTCTATGAATTAATTATTCTTATTCTGGATCTTCATATGAATGAACTTATATAATATGCACTTATTTGTACCTAAATTCTTTTAGGTTATTTTTTAATTTTCAGGGTATATATATTTGTGATTCATCAAGTTGTTATCAGCTTTAGTTGTTTGTCCTATTTTATTGCAGAGTAGGTGTCTTTTCATGTATATGCCAAAATTTATCCATTTTCATATTTGTAGACATTGAGATTATTTCTGTTTTTGACTGTTATTAATAAAGTTTTGTGAATATTCTCACATTCTGTGGACATAAGATTTTATTTCTTTTTAAAATAAATCCCATGTGTAGCAGTAGTGGGTTAAAACATAGATGAATGATTAACTTTTAATAAAAATAACAAGTAGTATTTCAAAGTTTGTTCAGTTTCATAGTCTTCACAGTGTAGGAGAGCTATGGATACTCCACAGTCACTCCAAAACTTGATGCTTTCAAATTGCATTTGATTTTGTTTTGTATATACTAATGTGTTGTGATAGTTCATTTAAATTTGGATGTTCATTTTTACAAGTTATTTCGTGTGGAATCCATAATATATTCAATATGGATATTTGTATATATTCTTTTGTTAAATCTATGTTCAAGTGTTTTGCCCATATTTTAAATGGATTACCTTTCTATTTATTTACAGTTCAGAACACCATTATGTTATTATATATATATGTGTGTTGATAATATTTTCTCACCCTGATTTTCTTTTTCCTTTGCTTCAGAATATCTGTTGACACTCATATGCTCAAAATATTGTCAATTTTATCACTTGGTGTAAAGCTAGTGCTTTCTTGTTTCCTCACTAATAGATATTTTCCCATTCCAATGCTTTCTTCTAGAAAGCTTAGAGTTTTAAATTTTATGGTATGCTGTATGATTTATCTCAAACTAAATTTTTCCATGGGTAAGAGGTAAGAGTTGAATTTTTTTCCTCTTCCATACTGATATGCAGTATTACCAACACCATATTCTGGAAAGATTTTCTAAAAGTTTTGTATGTGCTTTTCTCAAAAATAATTTAACTATATATGTGTGAGCAAACTTTCTATTGAATTTATTTGGTTATCTATCTTTTCAATAGTAACATATTTTCTACATTACAGTAAATTTATAATATTTTTTAAAGTATGGTAGAGCAAGTCACCCCAATTTTGTTTTTCTTTTCCAAAACTTTTGTGAGCATTCTTGAAATTTAGATACATTTTAGAAATCACTTGTCAATATGCTTGTTTTTCTTTTGTTGCTGATGATATGTTTACCTATGTAGAAAAATCCCCAAAAATCAACTAAAATACTTCCAAAACTAATACACAATTATAGAAATTGACTTAGTTTTCCAGGCTGCCATAATAAATGACACACAATGGGTTGGTTTAAACAACAAAAATTTATTAGCTTATTGTTTCATAGCCTGGAGTCCAAAATCAAGGTATTGGTAAGACCATGTTTCTTCACCAAAATCTTTAACATTCTGGATCTTGCTTGCCACAATTCTTGGGGTTTCTTTGCTTACATTTCTTGCCTCCTGTCACATAGCAATCTCTCTCTCCTTCTGTCTTTTCTTGTGGTCCCTGCTGACTTTTAGTTTCTGACTGAGTGGCCTTCTCTAATTTCTGGCTTCCTATTTTTTTTTTCTATAAGGCCTTTAGGAATATCATTTAAGACCCACACTCATGGAGTTGAGCCACAGTTTAGTTAAAAATAACCTCTTTCAAGTGGTTCTATTTACAATGGTGTAACACACAGAAATTTAGATTAAGACTAAGAAAGTATATTTTGAGGTATTATCTACCTTAACAAGGTTGCACTCTGACATTAATATACAAAAGTCAATTGTTCTTCTTTATATCAGGAATGGAGAATTGGAAGTTGAACTTAAAAACACAGCACCTTTTACCTTATCACCAATTTAAATGAAGTACTTAGGTATAAATATAAC
>PVKH010048088.1:0-10228 GCA_004027955.1 Chaetophractus vellerosus | reverse complement strand
CCATGTTTGCAGAAATTTGAATGCCCCCTCTACTCCTATGGAATAGACTTTACTCCCTTTCCAAGTAGATAAGCCTTTGCCCCGGCTCTTTGACTAAATTGTTTCTTATACTGCTTTAGCTCTTTTAAGCTGCTTTGCCTGGAGGGAAATTCTGCAGCAGGGCAAGCCTGAGAGGGGTTTCCTAGGTCCCTTTCCCAGCCAAAACAAGGCCAGGGACCCACAGTAGTAACACCAGCCAGCAACATACTGCCCTGGAGAGGGTGTGATGGAAAAGCCAGCAAGGGCTCCAGGAGCTCCTACTATGGCTTTTGAATCCTCATTTTGTCAATTCAGTATTTGCTTAGTCAATGCAGCCCTTTAACTGTTATCCTTAGTTTTGAGGAAGGGTACTTGCTGTCTTTAAGACTCTTTCCATCTTTTGCCTAAGGAGGGTTGGAACAATGAATGCCCTCAGAACCAGGCCCTCAGCAAGCTGAAGTAGCTGATCAAAGGCAGTGATTGGACCACACATCCCCAGAACTTGAAAAATTAAGCCTTTATATCCCACCCTGACACCAACAAGCTACACCAGGAGCCAGGGTGTAGGGCCCCACTGATTCCTCTGGTGAGGCTGGGGAATGGGGATGAGGGGTGGTAACCGCTGCAAGGAGAGTAAAATTCACAGGTATTTAGTGCAGTTTACCAGCTCTTCCTCCTGCTTTCCTCTGGATACTGCACAGTGTTCTCCTGACGCTAGAGTTTCAAAATAGTTGATTCAGACATTTCCTGCCTGTTCAATAGTTTTGTTGGGGGAACTGATTCCTGGAGCTTCCTATTCCACCATCTTCCCACAATCCTCTCCATTTGATTATTTTTTCAGGGTTTTAGACTGCAAGTTGTATTTTGGGTCAGTAGTCTAAAATTCCAGAAGTGTAAAAGCTGTAGTGATCATATAACGAATTGATTTTTGATGGAACTATATAACTAATTGACTTTTCCTTTCTTTTAGGTGCAGTCGATTTCAATCAGAAATCAAACGCTTGAAAATCTCATCCCCAGTGCGTGTTTGTCAGAACTGTTATTACAATTTACAGCATGAGAGGAGTTCAGAAGATGGGCCTCGAAATTGTTGAAAATTCAGCAAGCCAATTGGAGACCATGGTCTGTAGAACCCCTCCCAATTCCCCTGTCACAGCTTGCAGCTCGGAAGGCATTGGAAACAGTCTCCGTTTACATGTCTCTTCATACCACGTGTTTGAAGTGCTGAATTCAAAGGGATCATTGAATAAACGGGTGTAGAGTACAGGAATTGGACAAATGCTATTCAGGTGAACAGCACAAAAAGAAAATGAGGTGGTTCCTAGGAGCAACATTTTTCAATATCCGATTCTCCCTGTTAACAATTGCTGTTGAGAGAGGTACACAGTCCTCACTTACTGTCTTTTCTTGCGTCTCATTTTTGTAGAGCCTACTCATCCTTATTTGGAAAAACCAACAACAAGAAAAAAGGCTTTTAGAAGATGGTTGTAAATCTGACTTCTTTGCAAGTAACTGTGTATATTGTAAATAGATATAAAGGCCTTTTTTTTTCTAAATAAGGACTTAATTGCCTGTTAAACCACTAACTCAGTGAACTACTTATGGTTTGTCTGACATCTCTCATTTACCAATTAATTATAAATGTTTTTTAAAATCCTTGAAGACATTATCTGTGGTCTTTATTCCCCCTTTGAAACACAGCCTGTGTGCCTGATGTCCTTTCAAGTTGCCCACAGTATCTCCATTTAGACTAGGCTACTAACCAAAATACCGTGGACCTTCTTTAGGAAACAGTGTGGGAGAATAGGATTCCAGCCATAAGATAACCTGGAAATATTTGGGTGTTTTGCACCTGGCTACACACCACCTCAGTGTTGTTCTTATGTAATAAGACCCCTTTTAAACATATATTTGGGCTGCTGTTTGGTCATAGCATACCTTCCTACCACTGCATACAGGCAGTCAGCTGACCAGTGCAGTGCAAGAACCAGCCCTGCCAAACCTAATGGAAATATATTTGCATGTAACTCGAAGTTAGCTTCTCTTGCTTAGAACATAATAAGTATGTGTCTTTGGTGACACTAATGTTCTACTATAGCTTATTTTCAAAAAAGGGTAAAAAAGAAGAAAGTGTACAGAATTAACATAGACACCTTGTTGTAAAACTGAATCATGTCAGAACTGCTTAAAATTAACCTTAACCATTTAATGCCATCTACCTGAAAACAGTGAGATTTATACTGTATCAATGTCTATTTTTTTGTTTTTGCTATGAATATAATTACAGTATTTTAATATTTAGTTATTTAATTTGTTCTACTAGTTGGATACAGAACACACAAATCCAGGGGGATTAAAGCTGGTGGGGGCTCAGAGAAAGTTTAGTTTACAGGAAAAAGGCTTTGGTGGTGGGATTTTTTTAAATGTGTGTTATGTACATATATATATATATATATAAAACAAATGAAACAATCTAGATTTTAACATTTTCAGATATTTAGTGATAATATTATGAACAATTCTAAAAGCCCTGTAATTTGAAAAATGGCCCAAGAAAGGAAGGACAGGCCTTCACGCCCTCATGGAGGTATCATACAAAGGACAGTGGCTTTGGCTTTCCCAACTTTTCATCTTTAGGCCCTGGTGACAGGCACACTTATGCACTAAAATGCACATATATGCACATGTGTTCAAAAATAGGCATTTGGTACAATAGTAATCTTGTACCTAATGGGCTGAAACCAGCTTAAGGACAAATTTGTTCTTCCTGATAACTAGGTCTCCAAGAGAAAATACAAAGGCTGCTTTAGTGCCTTATGCTTACTAAATTTAAATCTTTATTTACCTAGGTTTGAGCCTACAGTCTATTTATGATTACATATCAAAATTGATTAAAACCCTTCCATTTCTAAAGTTCAGATACACGCGTTAATAAAAGGATTATTGGCATTAATACTTTTAACTTGAAGAAAAGTTGTGTTCTGTTTTCCTTTCCGTTTCTTACTCCTCCCCACGCTCCCCCTCCCCCATCGTCATCCAACTTCGATTCTAATAAATAATGCTGGATGTTCAACAGTTGCAGGACTTGTGCTATCACATGATCGCGGGGCTTTGCCCCTGCCTGGCCCTAGAGATGAGTTGTACCAGTGTTATTCTACACTTTTTAAAAGAAGCGTCCTCTCTTTGTCCTTGAACCACGTTTACCCCAAACCCAACGGCAGAGGTGTTCTTTAAAGACTTGAATATATGAATGTGTGTATGTAGTAACGTAAAGGTTATTCCTCTATGTAATATGAAGTTATATGGGATAAATACTTTTAAACTTTCCAACACAACTTCCATACCTAGAAGATATAAACCAAAACCCTCATGAGAGTATTTCCTCTGGCAGCTGGTGCTGTGGGCAACTGTTTTGTTCAGTGGGGTTTCTTTACTTTTTGCTTTTAATGCAGATATCACACAACCACTCACACATACAAGTACACTCACATATATAAACTGATTTGTTTCTGGATATTTTTCTGTGTTCCATGTACATTTGTTTACCAATATATATTCTCAACATGAACACCCACCTTTGAGTGGTCTGTATTCTTTCTCTGAGAGTACCTCACAGGGCTCCTGCCTGATCTTTGTAGTTTGTTCATTCATCTGTCCCTCCATCCATCCATCCATCCATCCCATTTATTCATCCATGTATTCTAACATTTGTGTGTGGTGTGTAATTGTAATGTCATGCTTTTGAAGAGGAGAATTGCTGCCCATAGCAGTCATCCATCTGGATAATAGCAAAACACTCTAGATAAGTTATTTTGCACTTTCTTATGTATAAAGTTGGTAGAAACTTATTTTTGCTTTGTATCATTTAAAGACATTTTGTTTTGGTAAATGAACTGTGTATAAAATATTTATGCCGTTAAAACTGTTTTTAGAAAGTATTTTTAATTTCAGCAAGTTTGGTTACTTGTTGCATGACTATTAACACAGCTGACTTTTTGTGTCAGTGCAATGTATATTTTTTTGTCCTGTTATTAACTTGTAAGCCCTAGTATTGGCCAATTATTTGTACAGCAACAGAAGTAAATTGAAGATACTGGCTAAGACTGGATTGATTGTGGACTTTTGTACTATATTGCAGAATCCATTATCTGTTTTTTGGTGGTTATGTAAAGGCCTGAAGAATTACTATCTAGTGTGCAATCTGTGATATCTGAATGTTCATTGTATATCTGTTTCTGATGCAAAAAGGTAGAGTAACACAATTACAATACATGATTAAATAATAGTCCAGGTACTTAAGTATTTTTTTTCAACTTAAATAAATGCCTACTATTTATCACCCCAAAAGTAATAATGAAAAAAAAAGTTATTTTTAAGTTAGTTTTTTGGGAGGGGTGTGGGAAGATACCTGAGGTCTAAAAATTCCCTACACTTTGGATAGTTCTTTTCTAGCTGTAAATATTTCTTAGAAGCACCTGCTTAAAACTGCAATATTGGCTGTTAAGGTTCTAGGTCAAGTTCCAGTTTGAAGTCACCCTTTTAAAAAGTAGGTCTTCTGCATCTTGAGCCTCCCAACTGTGCTGGATATTTGGAGCCTTATGAGTCTGTGTGGGCCACCGTAGGGAGAGGCAAGTGACTTGGAGATACCACACTTGAACTGATCTTGAGCTTTGGTTGGTATGCCTATAGAAAGAAGAGCTTTCTGCAGGTTTTCACCTCTTTTTTTCTTGGGCCTTATTCCCTATCCATCATATTGTGAAGAGTAAGCAAGAGTAAACCATTTAGTAGTTATATATATCTCCTACCCCTACTGTATTCACACCAGGAAAATTCCAGTATCCTGCCCCTCTGAGAGTATTGGAATTCACAAAGCTTCTATTATTATTGCCTTATTTGGTTTTGGGTTTTTTTTTTTGGGGGGGGGGGGTTGTTTTTGTTTTTGGTGGTGGTAGTTTTTTCTTTTACAAGTTACCAGGGAATTAACCCAGGACCTCATACATGCAAAGGAGGCACTCAACCACTGAGCTATACCCACTCCCTCTTATTTGGTTTTAAAACAACTGTCCCACCAAAAGAGAGTTCTCTGGATAGTTCTTTTCTTTTTTAAGTTTATTTGGGCTGCTTTGGTGATTTTAATTTTTCACTTTCTAAAGATAATAACCGAAAAATCACAATTCATTTTAAGCTTGAACAGCAGAGTTCCAAATTTGAGGATATTGCACTTATTACAAATTCCACCTCTACACAGCTCCATTGTAGAGGCAGAAGATAAAGGAATGCCAAGAACTTCTAAAACAATAGCAGTTTCTTTCTAAATAAAAAGTTGATGGTAAGAGAGAAAGCCTAGGGAAGATCTCACTTCTTTAATGCGTTTTTACTGATAGTTCTAAGGGCCTTGAGAATGATTGTAGTCGTTGTGGGCTTTTCCAGGTTCTCAGATGGCAGAGATTCTTTCAGGGTTTAAAGGACAAACATGCAAACAATCTTCATGAAGTCCCTTTCCACCAGTTGCTTTTCATCTTCAGCAAGATCTCCTCTCCACCTCTCCTGTGCCCCACTTGGCCCATTTGGAGCATCTAAGGAGGAAGCAGTTCTAAGGAGTCGGTCCAGCATTGAGTTAGTCTTTCTGCCTTATAAATATTCTCCCCACCACCACCACCCATTGCAGATCTTTAATTCATTGTTCCATTTTGCTTAGCAATGGCACCAAACTAAACCACCACACTCAGAGATTGCAAGGTATTTGGGAGAGCCTTGGAATAGGAATTAGGAGACTGAGACTGCAGTTTAACCGAGTACTTTCTGTGCATCAGCTTTTCCTGCAGTCCCTGCCTGTGAGCATGCTAAAGGTCTAAGGTAGCACTTCTTCAACTTTTTGGTCTTAGGACCTGTCTTATTTTGCCAGGTCTGCTGTAACGAATACCACAGACTAGTTGACTTAACCAACGGGATTTTATTGTCTCACCGTTTTGAACGCAAGTCATCCAAAATCACGGTGCCAGCAGGGTCATGCTCTCTCTGGTAGTGGTTTGCCAGCATAATTCAATCTCTACCTCTGTCACTCTGTCATGGAGCCATCCTCACCAATCTCCTACTACAACTGTGTCCAGTTTCCTCTAATTATAAGGTCTCCAGTCATAGTGGATTGAGGCCCACCCTGATGGAGTTTGGCCACACCTTAACTAAGAACATCTTCAGAGATCCTGTTTACAGATAGGTTCACATCCACAGGACCAGGAATTCGGACTTGAACATGTCTTTGTGGTAACATGATTCAATCCATCATGAGACTCCTTGACCCTTAAAAATTATTGAGCACCCCAAATAGCCTTTGTTTATATGGTTTATATCAATAATCAAAACTGAAACTTTCTAACTATATATTAACTTAAAAATAACGGTAAGCAAGTACATAGTAACATAAATTATGTGTTTCTATGAAGAAAAAAATTGCAAACAAAAAAAAATTAGAACTGTTTTACATTTTTGCAAATCTCTTATTAAATGTCTGGCTTAATAGAAGACAGCTCCTAGCTGCTGCATTCAATCTGTTGTGATATTACCATGAATTGGTTGAACATAGAAAATTCAGCCTCACACAGGTACATGGTTGGAAAAGGAGGGAGTATTTTAATAGTATATTCAGATCATCGTAGATAATAGTTTCTTAAAGATTAATTGCAATATGGACTCTGAAACTATTATTAATGAACCTTCCTATCCTGCTCTGTTACATTAAAGTCCATTGGTCTGCCTTGCACTCTGAACAGATCTCTTAACCATGCATAATTTTATAGCATCATGTGGTAGTCATTTAGAAAATACTGGTTCACTGATGTTGTGAACTACTCCATTGCAACTACTACAACGTGTGTAGATCTTCCAGATATTGACATATTTCATTATATGATACCAAAAAATCACATGTGTTAATACCGCCCCATTCTCCCCCAGGAAAGTCCAAATCAAACTCATGGCAGTGGAACAAGCTTTCCAAAATTCTAATTTTTGCCTGAGAGCTAGAATTTTATCATTGGCAATAAATCCTGTTTTCTTCAAAGTGACAGCCTCACTTTGTTCATTTTCGAGGACATTTCTGCCAAAGAACCATGACTTGTCAGTTCTTTCTTCCATGAAAAATAAAACAGCTAGTTCAGCTCACAACGCATTCGCATAAGTATTTTCTTCAACCGTTGCCCTTTGGTATGCAGGTGGTTTATGTGAAATTTTCACATTATATCACATGACTTCAAGGTCAAAACAATAATTGTTACTGCTCTTTAAGCATATTCTTAAGGACAGGCACTTTTTCATTTTTCTCTTTTTGTTTACTGCAAATACTGGATGATGAAAACAATGACTACTGCTAGTGTTTTAGCACCTCTGCCTTGATTTGTGCTAAGGTTCCAGCAGTTTTACTCACAATTCCTTTATCAATGCAAATATCAACACAGTGAAAAAGACAAACCATCTTAGTGTTGTTAGAAAGTAGTCTTGGTCTTGTGGACACCCCTGAAAGGGTCTCAGGACTCCAAGAGGTCCATGGACCAGACTCAGAACCACTAGTCCAAGGAGATGCTGTGTGAGATGCTACCCAGATGGTAAAATAGCATGTGTGCAAGTGTATTGCATACCCATTTCCCTAACCATAAGCCTAGTGCTTTCAACCCAAACCTGCCCAGTAAAAGAGCAGGCCCTGCCACACTGGATTTACTGCCCATGACTACACTGGCTATTAAAATCCCTCCACAGCTCAAAGCAACACAGTCAAAGAGCATTTTTCTGAAGTGTTGGGGCTTCTAATGTTTTGCCTTTTTTTTTTTTTTAATCACATTTTCTTCTAGTTAAGACTCTAAAATTTTTAGAATGTAAAAGAAACTATTAATACTAATAATTTAATATCAGATCCATTTCTAACTAGTATAATATACTGGATAAGAGCATGGTCTTGAGAGTCAGCCTGGGCTTTAAATTCCCATTCTACCACTTACTGTGGGATGTTGGACAAGTGACTTAACCTCTCTGAGTTTTCTCCTAGTAAATTTTATATTTTGATACAATTACAAAGATTAATTCAGGTAATATATATAGGACATAAAGTGCTTGGCAAGTAAATTTTCAATACATTATAGTGTTCATTTGAAAATATTAACATAAAAGGAATGACTCATGAAAACATTCTCTTTATAAAGCTTAAATCAAAGCCAATGGTGGGGAATTTATCTTCAGTCTGATACACAGGGAACAGAAGGTTAGAGTAGGAAGAGCACTTAGAAATCATCTAGCCGAAACCCTCATTTAACTCAAGTGAAAAGTTCTGAGAGGAGTTTGGCTTTCCCAAAGCCATTTTGCTTGTTAATTCCCAGCTCAACCACTTAGCTTTCTGTCTCCCAGGCCAATGAGATTCACAAACAGTAACCAGTTTGCATTTTCCAATTCTTTAGGCGACTACAGTGAAAGTGTACTTTGGATGTTATTTCAGTATCATCCATGTGTAATCCTGCCCTGCTTTGTCAAGAAGATAAAGCGTTAGAACTTAAACCTTGGCCTCTAGTAGTCACGATTCCTGCTCAAAAAAAGGGCAAATAAAGCTGCAAGCTTGCAGGCTGGTGCACAGGACAGGGTTATTCAAAGGAAAACAACTTCCAACATTCCCCCCAAACACTACTACAAATTTCATACAAAAGCTATACCCTAAACGTTTCAGTTCAAAAAAGGAAGCCACTCCTTTGTAACCTGATTGGAGAGAAATACACCCATCTAAGCAAACCATCTTAGATTTTGAATTTAAGGATCATCCCAGTCAGGCACTGCTGGCTGATTTTGCCAAAACAAACGAAAAAGTTCTACTAAAGCAATGTCATCAAGTGTGTTTGTGGTTCAAGTTTGGATCCACAAATGTAGGTGTATTTTCCTTTCTCCTAAGGTAGTAATTTCTGTGTTCCTGCTGATACATATTCAGCTGGACCTTGAGTGTGATACAAAAATGGCCTAACTCCTCCTTCAAGAACTTTACAGCCTATAAATGAGAAGCTTACCTTCATGTAGGTTTCTGTAATTCACTTTTCAGCATTTATTCCATTCTTTACTTTTTCTAGTTTCTCATTCAGCAAAAGTGATAGTCTCTGCCACAATGCTTTTCTCAACTCTGAATCTTCATTTTCATATCATTCTGTAATTTTATCTTCGCATCTGTGGTCCTTTATTGAATTTATATTCTCATGAAGTGATATAATGTAAAACCTCCCTAGAAAATTCCCTTCAGTTTGTTGGGTTTTTTTTTAACCCCCGAGACTGGATTCTTGATCTTTTTGTCTTCCTTTCTGTAGTATAGATGCCATACCATTGATTTTCATCTTCCTCGTTTTAAATCTGGATGAGCTTGCCCTTTTTTTTTTTTTTTTTTTTTTTTTTTTTTTTTTTTTTTTTTTTTTTTTTTTTTTTTTTTTTTTTTTTTTTTTTTTTTTTTTTTGCTGTGATATGGTGTGAGTAAATCTCTACACCCTTCCCACCCTTAGTTTGAGGATGGGCTGTTGTGTTATCTCTGTACTCCCTGTAGCCTCAGGGCACAGGAAGAAAGCAAGAGAGTTCAGATTCAGTTGAGTACAGCCTTTGTAGGATTGGAAATTATACTAAATATTCTTTTCCAGGGTTGACTTCACCAAGAAGATGTTTATCCTGTTACCATCAAGGGAGATGCTTGAAGATCATTCTCCAAATGTACCACTGAACTTTGGAAAATGTCAGCTCTGCCAGTTTTTCCTACCTCTACAGAGCTAATGAGGAGGTAGAGAATTTTTTATCGATTTTTTCCCCACTTTGCCCATTCTCTCCAAAGTCCTTATTTCTTCCAACTGGAGGGTATTAGATAGTATTCCCAGTATTTTGTCAAGTCACCTTCTCAGGGCTACGTCCAGTAGGTAGTTGTAAGGACCAAGAATTTTCTGTGTTCTTCATGGACAGCAATTTTTCAAATGTAAACTGTACAATTTTATTTCTCACCTTAATCAGTGATTACTAGTGAGTTATTTTGTTTTTGCTCTTATGTTAATGGATGTTTCTTACATTGGATATTAGGGGAGGGAGACTGAACTTTCCCACCATAACCCAGAAATTCCTTTTGTACACTTTTTAAAAGCTTTAATTCAATTCTCAAAGATTACAAAATTAACACGCATTTACCACCACAAAGTAGTACATTTTTAAAGTC
>PVKH010048087.1:0-10232 GCA_004027955.1 Chaetophractus vellerosus | reverse complement strand
ACCATCAGGGGGTTTATTGACAGATCCCTGCAAGACTTTGCAAGATGGGTTCCTTGCATAATGTTTAAAAGTTATATTTTAAAATGGTACCTGAAAATCTGTCTGTGAATACACAGTTTGACTGAAAAGACTGGAAATATACTGATACCAAAATTACTTGAAATTGAAGTATTAGAAGAAAAAAAGAATGAGATATTTCTAGAGCTAGCTTCTAAAGGAGAGATAAGAAATTTACAGGCAAATGAAAGTTATGATAGAATTTCTTGGAAATCTATCAATGTAAATAAAAACAGTCATTTAATATACTTTTTACAATAAACAATTTCTGATATTTATTTGCTTGATTTTTACAATGCAGTATTGCTCTATGCTGATCATTTTAATGTAATATTGTTTGTCAATTTTTAACAATAAACAAGGAATTAGCACATTGTCCACATTTTAAAATTGTGAAATAAGTACTTTCTACATATCCAAGAGGGAGAAGCGACAAGATGGCATCATTTTAAGTGGACACTGACCATCTCTCTCACAAAAAAAGGCTGAGTGGGGGCAAGACTCTATCCAAGTGATCTGTTTTAGGACCTGTGGTTGGAAACTGCAGATGCCAAAGCCCCACCCCCATACAAAAAGCTGCTGTGAGTCCTGACTCCCACTGACCACCCAATGGGAGGGAGTATACTCTGAAAGAGGGAGGGTTCTGGTGAAGGGTGAGGAGGGGTTTCCTTTCTGTGGGTTTTATTGCCTGGACCCCCTTTGAGCTTCAAGGAACATACCAGCAGGCTCGAGGTGGCACGAGGAAGAGGGAAGAGGTGAATCTGCTGAGGAAGCCTGATTTGCCTAACTGCCCTGGGATAGAGAAACTTGGCCTGAGATGTGTCAGAGTCAGGCAATTGACTAGTCCTGTGCTGAAAACTATCAAAATTTCAACTCCCTTAAGGGAGGTGGGCAGTAGGAAGCACTAAAGCTTCCAAGAGCCTATTTAGAGTATGCTGGGAGGAGGGGTAGTCTGGAAGAAAGTTCAGAGTCATTTCTTTCACATGAGTTTGGATACCAGGGTCCCATTTGAATTTCAGAAGGGAACTCAACCTGACCCAGAGAGGTGAGGGGGGATCTGCTCACACAGGCTATTGATTATGTCCTGCCACCATGGGAAAGAAAACAATAAGAATAGAAAGGGGGCATAGACAGATAGGCTCCTAAACAGCATGAATCTACCCAACTGCAGAGTCAAACCTGCCCAAGGGAGAGTGACTGGATAGCTTTATGAAGAGGTAACAGACCCAAAGAGAAAATTTAGCTCAGTGGAGGAGTTTTCACCTTGAATATATGAGGCCTCTAGTTCAAGTCCTGGCCCCTCATAGAATAATGATCCACCAGGATATAAACATCCAGTTGATACTTTAGGAAAGGGACAACATACACATTACTTTTGTATTAGTTTCTCTTGGGTCTCTTATTTTTCTTAAAAAAGGTTACTTTTTAAAAATTTTTAACTTAGTTTACTTGCTAAAACCCACTTCAAAACACACAGAGAGCAGGCTGTGGGGTAAATAATTGAGCAGTGGCAGCCTGAGAAGCTCCTCAAGTGCCTAAGAGGGAAGGGTGTTTCTCCTTAGTGTGTGTTTGACTGCTTGCTTGTGTGTTTGTTTGTTTGTTTCTGTTTTGTTTTTATTTCCTCTTTCTTTGCCCCTCCCTTTCTTCCTTTTTTTCCTAATTGGTGCTGCTGGCTTGTTTCTTCTGCCTTAATTTTGCATTTTCTGTGTATACCAATTTTGTTTACCAATGCTATCTCTTTTCCTTCCTTCATCTTTCTGTCTTCTGCTTTCTGTTGTGGTTCTTACATTCCACCTCTATTTGTTCAGTCCTCAGTTTTTCTGGTTTTCATTTCTATCTCATCTATCCTGTTTTCTTTCTTTTATTCACTTTTGTCTTTTCTTTTCTCTTTCCCTCTTTCTTCATCATTCTGGGCTTTTAATTCATTCTATATATTTTTCTCTATTTGGTTTCCCATTTCATAGTTGGCACTCCACTTTTTTATTCCTGTTACTCTACAATACTTACATGAGTTAAATATTCATTTCCCAAGGATTTATATGGTTCTTCTTCTAAGTTTCCCATTATTATTACTATTAGCCTTCTTTTCTTGCCTCATTCACTTTCTCTGGTCCTAATCTTTTTCCTTCAAGGGAACATAGGCAATAGCAAGGAAATAGAATAAGAGGAACAAAATGTCAAAGAGAAAACTTAACACACAAACAAAACCAGCAACTAAATAAAACCCTAAAGTAGAGAGAGAAGCTAATCAACTGAATAAACCCATCAAGATAAAATGATGAACAGACAGCAACAAAAATGACAAACCATATTAAGAAACAGGAAGAAACAGCCCAGTCCAATAAGCAAACTAAAAACCAGGAAGAGATGCAGACATTAAACAACTAATCAAAGCTGTCCAAACAAATGTTATGGACAAACTTAATCAAATGAAGGAAGAGGTTAAGGATGTTAAGAAGACACTGCTAGAACATACTGAAGAAATTGTAAACATACATAAAAATGTAATGAATATGATGGTGATGAATGGCACAATCCATGAAACCAAAAATATACTGGAAGCACATAACAGCAGATTTGAAGAGGCAGAGGAAAGAATTAGCAATATGGAAGACAGTATATCAGAAATTAAACAGATAGTAGAATAGATAGATAAAAGATAGAAAATATCCAGCAGAGACTTAAGGCTTTGATGGCAACACAAAATGCACAAACATACACATTATAGGCATCCCAGAGGGAGAAGAGAAGGAAACTGGAACAGAAGGAGTGTTGGGGGAATAATGGGTGAAAACTTCCCTACCCTATTGAGGGAGATGGATGTACATGTCCAGGAAGTGCACCACATCCCAAACAGTATAAATCTCAATAGGCCTACTCTAAGACATATGCTCATAAAAATTTCCAATGCTTAAGACAGAAAATACTGAAAGCAGCAAGAGAAAATAGAACCATCACATACAATGGAAGCTTAATAAGATTAAGTGCTGATTACTCATCTGAAACCATGGAGGCAGGAAGGGAGTGGTATGACATTGTTAAGGTAGGAAAAGAAAGCAATTTTCAGCCAAGAATTCTCTATCCAGCAAAGCTGGCATTCAAAAATAATGGAGAGTTCAAAATATTCACAGATAAACAGAAATTCAGAGAGTATGCCAATAAGAAAACTGCCCTTCAAGAAATACTAAAGGGAGTTCTGCCGGTTGAAAGGAGGAAACAGGAGACAGAGGTGGAGGAGAGTGCAAGAAAACTGAAAAAACAAAAAGAGAAATAATAACAACATATGACATACATAATCCCAAGGAAAGTATGGCTAAAGTAAATAATTCCTTGAGGGTGATAACACAATGTTCATGGATTTAATTCATCAGTGAAGAGACATAGATTGGCAGAATGGATAAGGAAGTATAACTCACTTATATGTTGTCTACAAAAACACCCTTTAGACCCAGGAACACAAGGAGGTTAAAAGTGAATGGCTGGGAAAAAAAATTACAAGCAAATAATAACCAAAAGAGGGTGGTAGTAACTACACTAATATTGGACAAAATAGACTTCAAATGCAAAATTACTGTAAGAGACAAAGATGGACACTATATATTAGTAAAAGTGGCAATTCTTCAAGAAGAAAGAACAATCATAAGCATTTATGCATCTGACCTGGGTGCCTTAATACACTGGAAAAAGTAAGTGAAGAAATAAATGTCTCTACAATTATTGTAGGGGACTTTAATACAGCATTATTACCATTAGACAGAACATCTTGACAGAGAATCAATAAAGAAACAAAGACTTTGAATAATACATTAGAAGATCTGGACAAAATAGGCATATAGAGAACACTACACCCAAATGCATTGGGGTATATATACATTCCTCTAGAGTGAACATGGTTCATTCTCCAAGATAGACTACATGCTAGGCCACAGAAAAATGCTCAATGAATTCAGAAAGATTGAAATTTTACCAAATAATTTCTCTGATCACAATGGAATGGAGCTGGAAATCACTAAGGACCAGACAACCAGTTTGGGAACAAAGATATGGAAGTTAAACAACAAACTCTTAGATAAACAGCAGGTCAAGAAGGAAATCTCAAAAGAAACCAGTAACTACCTTGAAACAAGTGAAAATGACAACACAACATATCAAAAGCTATAGGATGCAGCAAAAGCTGTACTGAGTGGGAAATCCATAGCCATAAATGCACGTATCAGAAAAGAAGAAAGAGCTAAAATCAAAGACCTAACTGAATACCTGGAGGAATTAGGAAAAGAACAACATACTAACCCAAAGAAAGTAGAAAGAAGGAAATAACAAAGATTAGGGGAGATCTAAATGAAATAGAAAATTAGAAAGCACTAGAAAAAATAAACAAAACCAAAATCTGGTTCTTTGGGAAAATCAACAAAATTGACAAATCCATAGCTAGATAAACAAAGAAAAAAAGAGAAAAGATGCAAGTACACAAAATAAGAAATGAGGAGGGGGATATCACAACTAAATATCCAAGAGATTGTAAAAACATAGTGTGAAAGTGCTGAACTATCTTTTGCAGCCAAATATATTTATTTAGCCAGCATGATACATTTTGAAGAAGATGTGTGATAAATTTACCATAGTGAAACTTGAGAATTTCTGTAGACTGAGGAGAAAGATGCAGTGTGAAAAGATGGAAGTAAGGAAGGATACTTTAATCATCAACTATTAATGCATAATACTGATAAAGCAAATATTAAAAACAAGCAACTGGTTTAATTGTGGGTCAATTCAGTAACATTCACTACTTACGAATTTTATCAGCTGAGCCACTGAGTAAAGTTTTAGTAGTTAATAAAATTATCTGCCTAATATAATGAAAAATGAGGATATTACAAGAAAACACACAGAATAGGAAGGCTATTATAGAAATCAATTTGGGCAAAATGTTTTGCAATACAATAGAAATTCATCTGGATATAACCAGCAATCAAATCAACATTATTATTATTTATTAAAATCATAATTAAAATTGTAAAATATCTTTGTAAAGACACAGGGATTATATACAAATAAAATATTAATAAAATACAAATTCTATATTTTATATGTATACTCTTTAATTCTAAATTTCCCACAAGTGAAAATTAAATACTACTAAGAATCCACTTTAACATAACTAGATTCATCATTAAAATAATAATATGAAATGAGATATCCTTAGGCTCTGAAATGCTTCAGGAAAGCACAATTAAATAAGTTAAAGTTAGCAAAATTATTTATGAATGAGGAGATTACTGTAACCTAGAAAAGCATATATGTGGGAAAACTAGGAAGTATGTTAACACTTCATTCAATATTGGAATCCATGCCTCATGGTGAAAGGATGCTTTGTGGAGGAGTAATGGCAGGAGTAATGATTTTCTTTGATACTGTGTGCAGGAGAGAAGCTTAACTAGAGTGATAGCAAGGGAACTCTGGATTCACACTGCCATGAAGGAAATGGAACGATTAGATTCTTAATTGAATATAATTGTTATGGAAATTGCTAAGGGGAGGAAAGAAAGGACACATCTGCATTTCTTATTAAGAAAGTAAAATTAAGGAAAGGTGAGAAATTATATGTGGTCTCATTTGGAATAAAAATATTCTCTGAAGATCATCAAAACTATTCATTAACTTTATTACAAAAAAATCTAGGTATTTCTTTCATATATCAGGAGATATATTAAATCATCCAAGTTCCCTGGTATATGAGGAGAATCATTATGCACTGTGCAGTGTTCCAACCATTGGCAGATATAGAAGCTTTCTTAGAGAGGATGTCCCATTTATCATTTGATTATAGAAAATGAGGAAATAATAACTGAATATATTCAGGCAGGGTTTTAAAATGTATTTTAAAAAATATTGTAAATGTGGCTGAATGATTGAAAGGTTGCTGTACCTTGATGTCATCATATTAAATACAGTTATTTGTTGCTTAAGCTCTTCCAAAATATAGATATAAGGGGGCCTGCTGGATAGCCCAGTGGATAGGGCATCGGCATACCACATGGGAGGCCCCGGGCTCGGATCCCGGGGACCTCTCCTAGCGGGCAGACCACCTTGAGAACGGCAAGCCACCATGGGCAGGCCAGAGCTGCCGTGGGCAGGGCAAAAGCTGCCATGGACAGGGCAAAAGCTGCCACGGGCAGGGCAGGTCGCCCGTGAATGGAGCGCAGCCAGCCACCCATGAACTGAAAGCCGGCCGTGAATGGAAGCAGAAGCCGCCCACAAGCGGGGAAAGCCGCACCTGCGCAGTGACCAGTCTCGGCGCGTCGCCGCAGTGGGGGGCAGGGGAGATATGTAATAAAATAAATAAATCTTTAAAAATATATATATAGATATAAGAGGAACATTGCCTAACTCATTCTACGATGGCAACATTACTCTAATACCAAAGCCAAACAAAGACACCACAAGAAAGGAATATTACAGATCAATTTCTCTAATGAACCTAGATGCTAAAAACCTCAACAAAATTCTTGCTAATCGCATTCAACACCATGACCAAGTGGGTTTCATACTGGATGTGCAAGGATGGTTCAACATAAGAAAATCAATCAATGTAATACACCACATAAATATATTGAAAGAAAAAAATCACATGATAATCTCTATAGATGCAGAAAAATCACTCCACAAAATACAACACCCTTTCTAGATAAAAACACTGCAAAACATAGGAATAGAAGGAAACTTTCTGAAAATGATAAAGGGTATATAAGAAAAAGCCAAAGCTAACATCATCTTCAAGGTGAAGTACAAAAAGCCTTCATTCTGAGATCAGGAACAAGGATGCTCACTATCACCACTCCAATTAACATTGCCCTAGAAGTTCTTGCTCAAACACTGAGGCAACAAAATGATATAAAAAGCATTCAACTTGGAAAAGAAGAAGTAAAAATTTCATTATTTGAAGATAATATAATACTATATGTAGAAATCCCTGAGAAATCTACAACAGGGCTTCTAGAACTTATAAAGGAGTTCAGAATTTTACAGGCTATGAGATCAATGCTCAAAAATTAGTAGCATTTTTTAACACCAATAATGAGCAATCTGAGGGGGAAATCAAGAAAAAAATAACATTTACAATAGTAACAGAAAGAATCAAATACCCATAAATAAATTTAACTAAAGATGTAAATGACTTATATACAGATAAATACACAACATTGCTAAAGGAAATCAAAGAAGATTTAAATAAATGGAAGAATATTCCCTGTTCATGGATAGGAAGACTAAACATCATCAAGATGTCTATCCTACCAAAACTAATCTACAGATTTAATGCAATCCCAATAAAAATCAAAACTGTATTTTTTAAGGAATTGGAAAAACTAACTACAAAATTTATTTGGTAGGGTAAGAAGTCCCGAATTGCCAAAGACATATTGAAAAAGAAAAATGAAGTTGGAGGTATCACACTACCTGACTCTAAAACACACTACAAAGCTACAGTGGTGAAAAATGCATGGTATTGGCTCAAGGATAGACATATTGACCAATGGAACTGAATTGAGAGTTCTGATTTAAATCCTCACATATACAGTCACCTGATATTTGGCAAGGCCACCAAGCCCACTCAGTGGGAGAAAATGGCCTCTTCAACAAGTGGTGCATGGAGAACTGGATATCCATATCCAAAAGAATGAGAGAGAAACACCATCTCACACCCTATATGAAAATCAAATCAAGATAGATCAAAGATTTAAATATAACAGCCAAACCATAAAGACCTTGGAAAATAATGTAGGGAAGCATCTACAGGACCTTGTAATAGGAAATGGTTTCATGGTCTTCACACCCACAGCACAAGAGCAAAAGAAAAAAATAGATAAATGGGATCTCCTCAAAATTAAAAACTTTTGCATCTCAAAGGACGCTATCAAGAAAGTAAAATGGCAGCCTACACAATGGGGGAAAATATTTGGCAACCATGTATCTGATAAGAGCCTCATATCTTGCATATATAAATAGATCCAACACCTTGAAAATAAAAAGACTAACAACTCATTTAAAAAATGGTCAAGTGACCTGAAAAGACACTTCTCCAAGGAAGAAATACAAATGGCTAAAAAGCACATGAAAAAATGCTCAATATCTCTAGCTATTAGAGAAATGCAAATTAAAACTGCAATGAGATACCATCTTACACCCTTTAGAATGGTGGCTATTAAAATAACAACAGACTATAAGTGTTGGAGAGGAATGGGAACACTTATCCACTGCTGGTGGGATTGTGGGATGGTCCAGCCACTGTGGAGGACAATTTGGTGCTTCCTCAAAAAACTAACTATAGATCTTCCATTTGATCCATCAATTCCACTGCTGGGTATATACCCAGAAGAATTGAAAGCAAAGACACGAACAGATATATGCACACCAATGTTCATAGTTGCATTGTTCAGTATTGTCAAAAGTTGGAATCAACCCAGGTGCCCATCAACAGATGGATGGATAAACAAAATGTGGTATATACATATAATGGAATATTACTCAGCAGTAAGAAGGAATAAAGTGCTAAAACATGGCATAACATGGATAAGTCTTGAAGACATTAGGTTGAGTGAAGCAAACCAGGCATTGAAGGATGAACAGTACATGACCTCATTGATATGAATTAAGGAAACTGAGCAGTCCCTGAGAACTAGGATCTGAAAGATAGGTTTACAAGAAAGAGAAAGAGAAGAGAAAGTTGTGGGACATCACCGTCAGGTGTGTAATCTGGGGTAAACTGATGGAGTTGGGGGGATGGGACAGGTGGGTGGTGATATTGTTGGGTTTTGTGGTGCAGGGTTGGTGGGTGGGTGATTGGGAAGGGTAGGCTGTAGTGCCCAGGATACTGGGGGTGAGGGAATGTGAGAGAAACCAGGTGAACACTTGGGACTTGTGAGTGTGGGGTTGCAAGTGCAGAGGTGGGAATGCTCTTGTGGTGATGTGATAGGGAAGTTACACTGCTTTGGGGTGTTGGTTGTGGGGGCATTTGGGGTGGGCTGCATCTGGAGCAGGCTTCTGGGAAGTATGGGAGTGTTCATCCTCTCATAATGTGTTGTATCAGTGGGTGGAGACCCACACAATGAGAGGGAAGGAGATAGACTCCCTACTTTCCAAGGACCAATTTGCTCAGAAATATAGTCTTGGGATCTGGGGGCAAACCAGTGTGTCAAGACCCTTTGTTGCATGTAATTATCCATCCTGTCATCCAAAGAGTCAAGTAGGGGTCATTGTGAGACCTGGGGCAGGGGAAGGGAGGAACAGAGTGGATCAAACAGGGTGTATTTAGTGGTAAGTGGATATGTTTTGCATTGCCTTGCAGTGATGGTCAAAAGACAGGGTGAATATCATCAAAATTTATAAAAGAGTATGATCTAAAATGTGACCGTGTTGTGGAAAAATGACAATGTTTGGTAGCTGTGTGTCACTATCTTTATAACAATTTAATGGTGCTGCCATCCACATACAAAAAGGTTTTGGTGTGGGGTGGGGAATGGAGGAGGTGGTTGAGTATATGATAATGTCTTGTATTCTGTGTGTGACTTTGCTGTGACCTAAAACTTCTTTGAAAATAAAATGAAAAATGGTGATACAATAGGGATTGAGAAGGGGAAGGTGCCACAGAACAGACTGGACACCAGATATTGCACTAATAAAATGCAAAATGTCAAAAAAAAGATTTTTAAATATTTATTTATTAATTTTATTTTTTTTAAATTCCTTTTTTTTAGTTAATTTTTTATTTATTTTTATATATCTCTTTACATTTTTAGGATACATTGATTACATAAATGTTACACTGAGATTCCAGGAGTACCCATATGCCACCCCCCCAACCCTCCCACAACCCCCCACATGCACATCCCTAAGTGTGGCATAATGCCTCTGATAGTTACACACATTTTGGGGCTTTGCCATCAGACATAGATCACATTTCAGGCCATAGACAATGCTCTCTTCTTTACAGTTCCTGAATGATAAATGATCATAAAAACTGGCCTACATCCTCCATTGCAGCATCATCCATGACAATTCCCAGGTCCCCCCCCCCCAAAAAAAAAAACGCACTACAATTGCTCTTCCCTCACCCTGCTCCCAAAGTGTCCAATGACCCTGGCTCCACAGAATTTTGCAATTCCTTGCATTGCATACAT
>PVKH010048086.1:0-10239 GCA_004027955.1 Chaetophractus vellerosus | reverse complement strand
GTTGTGAAAGAACCACATGGCTAGTACCTGAGAGCAGCCTCCAGGAGTTGAGAGTGACCCCCATTCAAGAGGCAGCAAGAACACAGGGCCCACAGTCCTACAACCACCAAACACTACATTCTTCCAACAACATGAGATCTCGGAAGGGATTGCAACCCCAGCTGATACCTTGATTTCCACCTGGTGAGATCTGAACAGAGGACTTGCTAAGCCACCCAGAATCCTGGCTCACAAAAACTGTGAGAAAATAAATTTGTGTTCTTGTAAGCCTCTACATTGTGCTAATTTGTTATTGAGCAAGACAAAACTAAGCTATAGCTTATCTGCTTGATCATTGCTTTCATACCTGCATTCATATCCCTAACCACATCAGAATCATGGGAACTGCTTCCACCTAAGACTAGAAAAAAATATCATAGAGAATGGTCTATTAATTCAGAGGGAAGGTGGAGGACGGGGGCTGCAAACTCAAATGTCTCAAAAGATGCCCAGACAAACATTTTCTTGTCCTGAGAGATCTAAGTGAGAATTCTGAAATACCAACGCTGTAAAATATCCTTAGATATCACCTAGTGTCCCACCATTTTCAGGTGAAGAAACTAAGAACCAGAGAAGTCAGAAGACCTAGCCAAGACTTAATGCCTTGATGATCAATATTCACGTTTTCTACGACTGGCGTAAACTTTATGAATTCTTGACTTATAGGAAGATCTCCTGCCTTTGGTGGTGAGTAAATACAAGGAAGTTTGAGGAGATTGGTTAAAGAAGGTCACCCTTTGTTTGAGGAACTAACATGTAACCCCTGGGCAGTGCATTAAGTCCAAATGGTTATTAATTTAACATATATCTATTTCTCAAGCATTCTCAGGAGCAGCCAAGAAAGCAAAGAAGCTACTTCTACACATGCTACATGTGTGGCCACTGCCTTTAAGAGTTTCTAATCTTCTCAATGAAAAATCTCACTGCTCTCGATTTAAGCAATACAGGGATTGAACAACAATGCAAGACAAGCAAGACAAATTTGACACACGTTGTCAAATATTTTCCTCCGATCCCTTTGCTACAGACTGGGGCCCTTCAGCTCTTCCCCACCCCCAAGCTCCCTCAACTCTCACTGCAGCACCCAAGAGGCAAACACACTCCTGATCTTCTGTCCTGCCTAGAACAATGTTTTATTATGTAGGATACAACTCAGTAATGGTCACAAAAGCGGGTTGTGGCCAGCAATTTGAGAAGCACAGATCCAGAAAAGGAAAAGATGTAGGTCACGCTAAAAAGAAGGAAGCGATAAGTGCACGGCGAGCACTCCTTAGTTGTCAGTGGCCAGTAGAGAGAACTGAGATGTGGGAATTTTCCTGGAACGTTCGTGGTGGCAGAGGGTACAGCTGCTGTCTCAGTCAGCAGCGCCTGCTTTGTTCTACCTTCGAAATGTTCCACTTTCTGTTTAAGAAAAACTAATTTCATTCAGCTCCCTGGTTCCAGGCAGAGCCACGCCCTAAACAACAGTGACAGCTGCCTTCTCTATTATTAAACATCTCTAAGGATAGAGACGCTAAATCTTCCTTGGCCAGATCTCTTCTCTCTGCCCCACCCCGGCAAACCAGCTGTCCCTCCTGCTTTCCCCATTTCTGTCATGGCTCCACCATGTTCCAACCTTGTCATCCCTTTTACCTCTGTCCCTAGGTCCAAATGGTAGCACAGTTATGTCAGCTCTGTCCCCAAATAGCTCCGGGGTCTGCTCTTCCGCTTCATGGCTGCCGTGGATGGTGGGTTACCACAATCACCTCACCTCATTCCCAGCATTCAGTCTCCCATTATTCCTTTACGTAATAGACCCCTATCCTCTGGAGTTTTGGCTGATCATATGGCTTTTCAGCTAGAATCTTTATTTCTCAGCTTTATGTACAGCTTTTGTGACTCGGTCTGGGCCTGTGAGATATGAGTGGACATGCATCAAACTCCAAGTTAGTTTTAACCTAAATTCAAGCTACTTGTCCTGAATTTCCTCTCCCTATCTCTCTTTTATAAGGTAGCAGAGATGGAGTTATATGATAACGATGGCAGGGCAGACTGGCCATGAGTCAAAACTCCTACCCACCCACCTGTGGACTGTTGTCTGTGGTTGTGTTTTTGTTTGTTTTTAAATTGAGGTATTATTAACATGTGAAAAATGCACAGATCTTAGGTATTCCCTTCACTGAGTTTTGACAGTTTTATGTCCCCGTGTGACCACCACACCAAATAAGATTTAGACACTATGTCTATGTTATTTAAGCCATTGTATTTTGTGGTCTTTTTGTTACTACAGCTTAGACTGTAGCCTAACTAATACACCTCTAAATAGTCTCTCCGTTTCCAGTCATCCAGTAGTTCTTCAAATAGATCTTCCTTAATGGCCAGGTTAGATATTTTATATTCCTGCTTGAAAGCTCCCAAGTCTTCCTCATTGTTGCTCTCATTAAAATTGAACCATCTGACCTTTCTTCTCTTAGCTGGGACCTGCCCTTTCTTACGCTGGACACGGTGGTCTCTTACTTGATCCCACCACAATCAGATTTTGACAGAGCTCCGGGAGGCCTCTGGTCAAATTACTCTTTATGGTCCTGAAGCTCCTTCGGCCCCACATGCTTTACTTCTCTCTTGGGAAAAGATGGAAGGTGATAGAAATAACTGGTTAAATTTCTAACTATTGTTCTGAGGTCACACCAAATGTGTATTCATCTGTCTTTGAAGACTGAATTTTATTTAGTTGCAATAAATAGTATATATAGTGCCTACAAAGTTGACATGAGATATCACAGTTTGAAAACTGCTTGCTGTTACAAAAGGATAGAAAACAACCTGCCCAGCAAACCCTTAATTGAAGCAATGGGATTTTGATTGGATGCCACAAAGGTGATAAGAGGTCAGATGCCTTGAAGTCAATGACTCTTTGTGATCAAAACTCATGTCCACCTCTCAAATAGAAAGGTAGACCCCTCAAAATTTGCTGAGACTTAGGGAAAACACTTCATTCATAAGCAGAGAGCCGAAACCAATGAGTTAATACCTAAATAAAGATACCATTTTGTTTGTCCAGGAAAAAAAGAGGCAGAAAGTCTGGTCTATATAGGTCTCCTGGAGCCCTGAAATTTCCAATTATGACTTAATCACAAGAAAAGCCAAGTATTAGGCCTAAGGCAGAGAAGGGACCCATCCCCGATTTCAGCAAGTGTGTAATCC
Source organism: Chaetophractus vellerosus (assembly GCA_004027955.1). NCBI lineage: Eukaryota > Metazoa > Chordata > Mammalia > Cingulata > Chlamyphoridae > Chaetophractus > Chaetophractus vellerosus. The sequence continues at coordinate 7,017 of PVKH010048086.1, read as the reverse complement.
AGCAGGGTAGCAGGGCGCCCAAGGGGGTGATGGAATGCCGGCTCTCTGGCCCTGCTGGTGCCTGGCCTGGGGCATTGTCCCACACCTGTCTCTGCTTTCCTTAAAGTAAACCCCATGACTCTGCTGTGGCCAGAGTCAATGTCAGCGCCGCTCTGTCCTAGGCTCCCTGCAAGAGGAGGCTGATGATTTACCCCTGTCTGGATCCTCTGGTCTCCACCTCTCCACTGGGCTGGTGCTCGGTTGTGGTGGGGAAGCTTGCCCCAGGCCGAGGGAGGAAGTGCTCTCACTGCTCCTGTCTGCACAGCTGGCAATAGGGAACCAGCATGGATCCGCTCTGGGCTCCTCCCCAGGCCAGAATTCTGGCACATATGTTCCCAGGAAGCACATTTCAGCTTAATATGTGTCTTAGTTTCCCAGGGTTGCCAAAACAAAGTACCACACACTGGGTGGCTTAAAACAACAGAAATGATTGTCTCAAGCTCTGAAGGTTCAAATCCAAAATCAAGAGGTTGGCAGAGCCATGCTACCTCGGAAACTTATGGGGAGACCCTTCTTTGCCTCTTCTAGCTTCCGGTGTTTGCCAGCAGTCCTTGTTCTTCCTTGGCTTGTAGATACATCCCTCCAATCTCTGCCTCCCCCATCTTCACATGGCCTTCTCCCTAGTGTCCATCTGTTCCTGTGTCCAAATTTGCCTCTACTTAGAAGCACACCAGTCACACAGGATTAGGGCCCACCTAAATCCAGTTTGGCCTCATCGTAACTAGTCACATCTTCAAAGACCCTATTTACAAGTGAGCTCACAGTCACAGGACTGGGGCTAAGACTTGATCATGTCTTCTTGGGGAACATGATTCAACCCATAACAATGTGGAAGTGTTTCTCGTCATCCTGAGAGCCTGAATGGCGAATGAGTGAATGTGCCCCTTCACTGGGCATGTGCAAGTAGATTCTGCTGACTCTGCCAGGAGATTTATAGAAGGGATTCTTGCAGCATGTGGAGAAAAGGATGATAATGTCTAAAACATCTTCTTGCCAAGACCTGCCTGCCTCTCGGCCCCTGAAAGCCTCCTCTCCTCAACCCTGCAGTCCCCTGACTCTTGCCTTAGCTCCCACCTCAGGCTCGATCCTGGCCCAGGATCCAGAACAAATTGTGACCCCCACCAGGAGGGATGTGGGGACCTTAAGACCAACTCCCTGGGACTTGGAGACACGTCATGGAGTAGCTAGGCCAGACCTCACTTTCCAGTCTAGTTCTAACACCTGGGGTGGAGGCTCCCTTGTTTCTGAAATCAAACCACCATCATGAACCCTGGTTCTGGGCATGAAATCCTGGTCTCATTTCTATTAAATCTCTGATGGGGCCAGACAGGGAGCCTACACATGGAGAGGACAGCGCAGGGTACCTCCAGTCCATGCTTGTGCCGTAGGCTGGGGATAGCCGGGAACCAGAACTGAGAACACACGTGCACTTGCACACACACACACGAACACACACCAAGTCCACCTGCCAAGTTGTTGAATCCAGGCCCTGGGCCACCAAAATCTAGAGGAAGGCCCACCAACCCATCAAGGCTACACCCATACTGAGTTCAAAAGTTGAACAGTTTCGCCCAGAGGCCAGAAGGCCAAAGCTGAGAGAGGCAGCCAAAGCCAGCTGAGTCCAAACAGGCCCAGGCTGTAGCCAGGGGCTGCCTAGAAACAGTTCTGAGCTACTGTGGCCACCAGCCTCTGGCTTATATTCTGTGCTCACAGAGTCCCAGCGGGGGGGAGGGGGGGCATGTCACCAGCCATCAAGGGCACAGCAGGAGTGGAGTTACTTTTCTTTTACTCATCTCCCGTCCCTGGTGAGATAACCGGCCTGGAATCCCAGGACCCTGGGCAAAGAAACTAAATATAGAACCAGGACTTGGACCAGGCCATCCTTGACAACGGAGGGAAAAAGATGCAAAATTTTATATTCAATGACGTGCACATACACAGGCAAAAAACTAGAGGCATAACTAAATCATCATGGTTATTTTTGATGGTGGGATTATAGGTGATTTTTATCTTTTGTCTGCTTTTCTGCATGTTTCAAATTTTCTGCCGTGAATATGCATTGCTGTTAAAATCTGGAAAAGGTTTGTTTTTAAATTCATAAGAAATTAGTTTTATGACAGTCATTTTGCAATCAAATCTATTTTGCTTACATGTATAATTCCTGCTTCTACTCTTCTTCCTTTACAGTTTTCCCCTCTCTATTTTTACTGCCCCCTTTTAATGCTCTAATAACCCAGCCATCCCCTCCAGTCAAGACCTTGTGGCAGGGAGAGGGGGGGTTTAAGTGATGCCACACACAGAAAACAATCCAAACAGCACAAAGGTGCTTTCCCTGACGCAACTGCCCGGTGCTCCTGGCCTGTTCACACTTCTCTCTCGGGCAGGGCCAGCTTCCCACTTCCCTCTGAGAAACCCAGTCCTGCAGGTCCTTCCATTCTCTGTCTAAAATTCTGTTCCTGTGAGAAACCTTACACAACTCGGTTCATTTGTTCGCAAAATGATTATGAACCTCGTTGACACAGCAGGCACTCTGCTCAGAGCTGGACGCCCCAACAGGGCACAGCGCCAGCCCTTCCCCAGTTTAGCTTACTCTCCCAACCAGCAGGCTTGGAAGGCAAGCCCAGATCATAATCCCGCAGCCCTCTGGACAGGCTGCTGCAGCTTGCTTAGGTCATCAGATCTTATCCTTTTCTATGAATGCCATGACGTGAGAAAGGTTGGGGAGCAGGTGTTTACAGCACTGAGTACAAGTGGGCGGGGGGCACCAACCAGTAAGTATGACAATAGCAACAGCTAACATTGTCGTCTTTCATAGAACATAATATTACATATGTTGGGGATCGAATCATGTTCCTACAAAAGGCATGTTCAGGTCCCAACCCCTGGTCCTGTGGGTGTGAACCCATTTGTCAATAGGAACTTTGGAGATGCTATTGGCTAAGATGTGCTCAAACTGAACGGGGGTGGGCCTTACTCCATCGTGGCTCAAGTCCTTATAAGCAAAGGAAATTGGACATGAAAGAAAAAGGCACAGGGAGCAGCCATAACCATCCTTATCCCCATTTTACAGATGAGAAAGCTGTGGCACAGGAAGGTAAATAGCTTACCTTGAGGTCTCAAAACTAGTAAATGGCTGTCTTGATTTCCAACCCGGGAAGCCTGACTTCAGAGCTACACTAACTACATTGATTCCCAATTACTAACACTTAGAAGGCTCTGTACGTGTAGACTAGAGAAAGTTCTGGCTGCAATGGGGACACATGGGCTGTATTAGCCCAGTCTCAGGGAGTAACGGAGAGATTTTCTAGGAGGGACAAAATCTAGGCTGAAACTGAAGAATTGGCAATAAGCAGGACAAGAGGGTGAGAACATTTCACCCTGGGTGGGGATGGGGAGGGACTCTGCATGCCAAGTTAAAGGGTTTGGGCTTTTCCTTAGGGACCTTTTTTCTTAGGGCCATCAAATGATTTTAAGAAGGAAACACCATAGTCAGATTTGCTTTTAGAGAGATTGCTACTGTTTCAATTACGGAGATTAGAGGCAAGACTGCAGACAAGGAGACCAATTACCATTGTCACAGTGATCCAAAGAGGACCGGAGCAGGACAGCAGGCAGCAGCAATGGGGGTGGAGAGACTGAACGTCTTCCCTGATTTGCATTTCTTCTGCATCTTTGTTGGAGGACTCGGCCATGCTAGCATGCACTTGCGTAAATAATGCCTTAGAGCTAGTTGTTCTCTATCTGTTTCTGTTTATATGTCTTGTCTCAATTAGTTTATAAGCTCCCCTGGGGATACGAACCACTTTTGACAAATATACCCCTCAGTGCTTAGCACAGTACTGGACACAGAGGAGGTGTTGTTCTGCTTTGACTAAATGAATTATCTTGTTGGTTATATCATCAGCCTTACAGTCAAGGAGTTTTGTAATCTAAATGCATCGCATTGAAATTGAAGACTAGTTCTCCAGCTCTTTCCTTTGGGCTTATATACAGTCACAGGCAGAACGAAACTAGGTAACTAATTTACCTAAAGTGCGCCAGTAAAACAGTGCTAAGGATCAGTAGAAATGGCTAATTCTCTGCAGGTGTGTGTGTGTGTGTTTATCACCATGTGTTTGTGAATATACAGGGCACTATAGGATGTGTTCATCTTGTTTGTCTACAAGTTGGATTTAGCGTCTTAAAGTCCGTTTTTCTCTTCTTTAGACCTTCTGAAGGCTTCATGCACCAAATAACTAAATTATGTCTTGGTAGCTAAACAAATTATGCAAAATTATACACCATGAATATTTTATAATTCTAAACCCTGAAGCCAGACTCCAGACAGTTTTATGTCTGCAGCAACCCATATCATAACCAGATGAATCCGGCTAAAGACAAATGACTTCTTTTTAAAACTCAACTTTTTTTTTTTTTCATTTTGTATTTCAGTTTGCATTTCATTTTGCAGTAAGGACATCTCAAAGGTTTTATGGTACAAATAGGTAACAATATAAATGCACTCCACCTTCCTCTTAGCTAAAGCGAGTTACTCTCTAAATACGTATAAAATAGCTTAAGGTAAGCAGTGGCCCAACTCAGGCATGCATGAAACAGATATAATATGAATAAACAGCTCTACGATTGTCCATGGTTCAACTGGTTTTACACATTTCCTTCTGTCTTAGATGTTGAAATTGCCTACAAAAATGTGTTTTTCTAAATAATGAGATTTTAGTCACCCAGGAATAAGAGCGAGAGACAGAGTTGCAGCCGTGTGTGATCTCAGTACTAAGGAAAATCAGAACTGCTTATAGGTTGTAGTTGGTTTCTTTCTCAATCACCTTTGTTAGTTTGATCTTCCCCTTCTAGGTTTAAAAGAAAAAGCTACCCTACAAAGGTTCAAAGAGACCAGCTTAAAAAAAATGCCAGACTAGTGAATTACTGAGGCTCTGCTGGCCTCTCTCCTTGGTTCCAGGATGTGGAGTCCTATTGACCAGGAATCAGAGAAGGGCAGAGGGAGATCTGTGTCTCTCCATACTTCCTTGTACTTTTTTTTAAGGCTCGGAGAGGAACCGAATAGAACTGGAAAAATTGCATACACCTCCAGCTAGAGGTGGCTAAGGAATACCAACAAATGGAAACAACTGATTTATAGGAGTGGTGGAATTCTGGGAGAAATATATATATATATATACATATATATGTATATATATTTTTTAAGTTCGGTTAGTTTTACAATTTCATTTGTTGGATAAACAAAATTTCTTTTTTAAAATACTGATGACTCATGGTAGTACAATAGAAGTCATAAGCATATTTTCAGTCTAACCAGCAGGCTGGGTGTCCTGAGATAGCGATCCCGTCTTCTTTCCCAGAAAAGGGCAAAGAAAAAAAAAAAAGAAACAAAAAAGACTTGTTATTCAGAGGCCGCTGGGCAAATCCCTGACTGCCTTGGGAGAGGGTCCGATTCCGGGCACGAGCCCCAGAATGTGTCTAGGAAGAGGGTACACCGGAGGTTGGAAACCACCCATGTGCAGGAATCATCTCTCATCTCCCCTGTCAAGCCAGCCCAAAGCAGCAAGTAATGAGAAAAAAAAAAAAGTAGCAGCCCTGGGTTGGTGCAAAGAGCACAGCAGCCAGAGATGTGGGGAGGAATCCTGACATTGCCACTTCTTAGCTTCGTGGACTTAAGGAGGTTACTTAAGTCTCTTAGCCTCAGTGGTTCTGTCTTGAAAATGTTTACAATTATAGTTACCTCCAGGGTTATTATAATCTTGGAATGAAAAAATGGCTTAAAAGCACATAGTACAGTGTCCATCGCATGGTAAATGCTCAGTGACTGATGGGGCTCTGGAGCCATCTTCACCGAGTCCATCCTTCCGTTTAGTGCCCTGTCATCTCCTCTCTCTCAAATGCCACCCACTGCTCCTACTCTGGCTCTCTCTCCCTACCCTTCCTCTCTCTTTCAGAAACTGCTTCAGGTTTGAATTCCATAAAAGCATTTGTACTCAAGAATGAATGCCTAACAAGACAAAGTTATTACCTCTCTAGGAGTATTTGCATTCTAATTGGGGATTAAAACAAAAGTGTTACTTTTTAGCAGTGCAGTTTTTAGGCATCAGCAAGGTAATAGAGGACCGTGTGTTGTTTTTGTTGCTTGTTTTGTTTGTCTGTTTGCAGGATGGAGTCATAAGGAGTCCTGTGAGTCCTCAAAATCATGCAAATAAGTGTCTCTTTGAATGGCTGGCTGAGCCTCGATGTTTAACCGCCTGTTGACAGGAAATACAGAGGACAGAGGAACATGATGAATGACACTGAGAGAATGTAACCAGCAAAACCAGACTGTGAGCACTGCTACAGGACAAATAATATTTTTAACAATTAACTGCAAGAGAGAGAGATAGAGATGTTGGGGGAACCGCTAGACCAGGGCTTCTTAACCAGGGGTCCGTGAGCTTGAATCAAAATTCAAAAAAACATTGTTCTTGTCGGGGCGTGTTAGTGCAGGTGTGATACATTTATTAAACAATACACAGTACAGTGTGGGCTTAGTAAGGCGACCGTGGTTTCCACCTGACTGGCAGAGGGGTCTATGGGAAACAAAAGTTTAAGAACCCCTGCTCCAGATTATGAGCTGTAGAGCCCATGCTTAGCCAATTGCAAAGGCATGGTCCTCAGTTGGTCCTAAGTAAAACTAATTGCAGAAATGAAAATAATGACATTTCTGAGATAATGGGAAGTTAACATTAGTTTGATTGGATAGCTGATAACATTAAGGATAGTTGCTAATTTTACTAAGTATGTTCTCAAAAGGGGCCCTTATCGTTTAGATCTATATACTGAGATCGGCAGGGAGTGGGTTGGCAGATGGATGGGGCAAGATCAGCTATGAGTTAATGGCTGTTGACACTGGCCAATGGGTATAAGAGGGCTCATTACATTACTCGCCTTAGAGTCCTTCCTTTCTTTCTCTGCCTTTTTGTGTTTTTTTTTTTT
>PVKH010048085.1:0-10232 GCA_004027955.1 Chaetophractus vellerosus | reverse complement strand
TTGCCTCAGCCCTGCAAGGTATTGCCACCTAGTTGGCACCATAATTGAGTCCTCAAAAGGCCATTCCACCGTTTTATTAATCCAGCTGCTTCAGGGTGATGGGGAACATGGTAAGACCAGTGAATTCCATGGGCATGTGCCCATTCCCACACATCATTTTCTGACAAATGATTTCCTTGATCAGAAGCAATGCTGTGTGGAATGCCATGACAGTGGATAAGAAATTTGATAAGACCACGGATGGTAGTTTTGGAAGAAGTACTGCACGCAGGAAATGCAAACCCCTATCCAGAGTACGTGTCTATTCCAATTAAAACAAATCACAGTCCCTTCCATGATGGAAGTGGTCCAATGTAATCAACCTGCCACCAGGTAGCAGGGTGATCATCTCAGGGAATGATGCCATATCGGGGGCTGAGTGTGGGTCTCTGCTGCTGACAGATTGGGCACTCAGCAGTGGCTGTAGCTAAGTCAACCTTGGTGAGGGGAAGTCCATGTTGCTAAGGCCATGCATAACCTCCATCCCTATCTCCATAGCCACTTTGTTCATGAGCCCATTGGGCAATGACAGGAGTGGCTGGGAAAAGAGGCTGAGCATTAGCCACAGAGTGGGTCATATTATACACTTGAGTATTAAAATCTTCCTCTGCTGAAGTCACCCTCTGGTGAGCATTCACATGGGACACAAATATTTTCATTTTTTCTGCCCACTCAGAAAGGTCTATCCACATAACTCTTCCCCAGACCTCTTTGTCAACAATTTTCCAATCATGTTCCATCCAAGTCCCTGACCATCCACTCAAACCATTGGCAACAGCCCATGAGTCAGTGTACAAATGCACCTCCAGCCATTTCTTCTTCCAAGCAGAATGAACAACCAGGTGCACTGCTTGAAGTTCTGCCCACTGAGAGTATTTGCCCTTACCACTGTCCTTCAGGGATGTCCCAGAAAAGGGCTGCAGTGCTGCAGCTGTCCACTTTTGGGTGTGTATTAGTCAGGGTTCTCTAGGGAAACAGAATCAACAGGAGATATCTGTCAATAGTATGAGATTTTATAAGAGACTGTCACCTGACCATGGGGATGCACAAGTCCAGGTTCCACAGGCAGGCTGCAAACCAGGGTCTCCGATGAAAATCCAATGAAGGTCCTTGATGAGTTTCCGGGAGACATTAGCTGTCCAAAGACAAGCAGGGAAATGCTCTCTGAATGCTGAAATCACTTCCCCCTTTTAAGGCATTCAACTGATCGGGAAAAGCATCACTCATTTCTGACTGCAATCTCCCTGATTGATATAGATGTAATCAGTTATCTATGCAGTAAACTCACTGCATAGATATCTATCTATCTACATATAATCAGCTATCTGTGCAGTAAACTCACTGATGACTAACGTTCATAAATATCCTTGTATTGCAGTTATCCCAGTGCTTGCTTACTAAACAACTGGACACAATTACTTGGCTGAGTTGACACATCATTCTAACCATCACAGGTTGGTACCTGTATATTGTACAGAACCAACTGTAAACAGGCCTGAGTTTTCTTTTCCTCATTCAACTGATTGTAAGGGACTCCCAAAAGGACAAAGCTGTGGGCTGGGAAAGAGTAGGTAACATGGCAGGGGTGGTGACCACGGGCATTTGGGCTACTTCCTCATGTAACTTACTTATGCCTTCAGGACCCACTCAAGCCCTATCTTGTATATACCACTTCCACTTTATTACAGAGTGCTGCTGTGCATGCCCAACTTTATGGCTTGGTGGGTGTTTTTGGTCAGCCACAGGAGTGCCTTTTGAAATACACCAAAGATTGGTCGGTCTTTATAAAGGGTATTTATTTGGGGTAGACGCTTACAGTTACCAGGCCACAAAGCATGAGTTTCTTCTCATACCAAAGTCCACGTGTTGGAGCAAGATGGCTGCTGACGTCTGCAAGGGCTCAGGCCTTTGGGTTCCTCTCCTGCCGGGGCTGCATTTCTCTCCAGGCTTAGCTTCTGTTTCCTACACAAGTTCAGCTGTAGGCCATGAGGCTCTCTGCATTGCGTCTCTCCACAAGGCCAACTGCAGACTATTTGGCGATCGGCTCACTCCAACATCAGAACTGCTTCTCCAAGTCTGCTTCTCTAAATCTCTGCAACTCAAATCTGCTGCCTGGCCTTTATACTTGAGACCACACCCACTGAGGGGCGGGGCCCAACGCCCTCCTGACGTGGCCCAGTTAATGCCCTTATCATAAACCAATCATGCCCAGATGAACAGATGAATTTACAAGCATAATCCAATTTATATTTTTGGAATTCATAATTACATAAAACTGCCAATCCATTACACTGGGTCAGACAATACACAGCTCATGATAGGCAACTCAGGTCTCATGGTATTGTGATGGCCCATAGTTAAGCAATCAGTCTCCACTAAGGCCCAGTAGCAGGCCAAACACCTCAAAAGGAGAGTAGTCATCTGCAGAGGATGGCAGGGCTTTGCTCCAAAATCCTAAGGGACTGTGTTGTGATTCTCCTGTAGGGGCCTGCCAAAGGCTCTAGATGGCATAGCTATTTGCCACTGACACTTCCAGCACCATTGGATCTGCTGGATCATATGACCCAAGTGGTAGTGCAGGTGCACAGCAGCCTGGACCTGTTTCAAAGCCTCTTCTTCCGGCCCCCAATTAAAACTAGCCAGTTTTCTGGTCACTTGGTAGATGAGCTGGTGTAGCACACCCAAATGAGGAATGTGTTGTCTCCAAAATCTGAAGAGACCAACTAAGCGTCGTGCCTCTTTTTGGTTGTAGGAGGGACCAGATGCAACAGCTTATCCTTCACTTTAGAGGGGATATCTCAACATGCCCCACACCACTGAACATCTAAAAATATCACTGAGGTGGAAGGCCCTATATTTTTGTTGGATTTATCTCCCATCCTCTCTCATGCAAATACCTTATCAATAAGTCTAGAGTCATTGTTACTTCTTGCTCACTAGGTCTTATCAACATGATATTATCAATATAATGGACCAGTGGGATTTCTTATGGGAGGGAGAGATGGTCAAGGTCACTGCAGATTAGATTATGACATAGGGCTGGAGAGTTGATATACCCCTGAGGCAGGACTGTGAAGGTATATTGCTGGCCTTGCCAGCTGAAAGCAAACTGCTTATGGTAGTCCTTACTAATGGCAATTGAGAAAAAAGCATTTGCCAGATCAATTACTGTATACCATGTACCAGGGGATGTTTTGCTTTGCTGAAGCAATGATATCACATCTGGAACAACAGTTGCAAATTGAGTCACCACCTGGTTAAGATGACAATAATTTACTGTCATCTTCCAAGATCCATCTGTTTTCTGCACAGGCCAAATAGGAGAGGTGAATGGGAATGTGGTGGGAATCATCACCCCTGCATCCTTCAAATCCTTGATGGTGGCACTAATCCCTACAATCCCTCCAGGAATCTGGTATTGCTTTTGATGTACTATTTTGCTAGGCAGGAGCAGTTCTAGTGGCTTCCCTTTAGGTCTCATTAGCAGAACTGAGTCACATACCTCACTTTCCCATCCCCCACCCCCACCTGCCCCCATCAACACTACTTTAGTGTGGAGATGGGATTGGGCCTATCTTCTTTGCTGAGGTTTGTTAGCTACTAAGTATATCCATATCTGGGATGACTTTGTGCTGAACATGGGAGAATCTGCAACAGCCTTGGACCAGATTCTGCCTGGAGCAGAACCTCTACCCTACCCCCACATGACTGAGTGGAATTGGTGTGAGGAAGAAAGAAATTCTAACCTATTAAAGCCAGTGGAGATTTTGGGATTTATCTGTGATAGCTGTCATCACTATCACAACTAATACAGAAATTGGTATTTTGACATGATAACTACTACAATGGATAAAGCATAAATTTTCTTGTATTTGCTTTCCTGGACTATAACCTTTAGAATTACTTAAATGTATTTAAATGAAAAGCATCAAAATGGTTGAAAGAAAAATTTGATATGCCCACAGGATCAAAATAAACCCTCAAATATTAATTGCTTGGAATGATGCATAATTTATATTACTACAAAACAATAAAAATTATTTACCACAATAATTTCTAAGCAACACTTATATTTAATAATTTTATTTTAAGGCTACCAATTAAATAATATATTATTTTAAAATCTTGCTGAGTGTATCTTATTTTAAACATTCTAGAACCCCATTTTGGGGGCACATTATAGCCCTGTGGGCAGCCGATCTAGGGTATACCAGGTGTTTCTATAGTCCAGGTTTGCATAAAGTTAACACCCTGAATCTGTAGTTCAGTCCCATTCCAGCAGAGGAGACTGCTTTAATCTAGATCCCTATATAATCTTGAAAGCCCCAGGGAGACCAGTTTGTTTCTGGGACTAATAGGTGGCTCTGAATTAGGCAGATAAATAGTAGCTGAGGCTGATATGTTTTGTTTTTTTTTTAAGATTTTTTTTTTATTATGTATCCCCCCCTTTCTGCTTGTTCTTGTTGTGTTCATTTTTGTGTTCTTCTGTGTCTGCTTGAAGCAGTAATAGTGGGATCCTAAGGATATTAATTGCAGCACTGTTTGTTTTAGGAAAAATATGCGAGACAACCTATTTTTCTGTAGGGTGCTAGTTATATAAATTGTTATACTGAATGGAATATTCTATGGCAGGTGAAAAGAATGAGGTAGATATATGTATACTGACCTAGAAACATCTCTAGGATACAATCGTAAGTGAAATCAGCAAGTTTCAGTCAATATATAAAGCAAGATAATTATTTATGAGAAAAATTGAGTAGAAGGCAAAAAAAACAACAAAACCCCACAACAATTTTATTCCAATCCAGTCCACTTAATACAATCTAACAATTTAGTCTTGCACTTTTTTGATAAATTACCATTCTTTCATATTTCCTCTTCCTTCTCCTTTTCCCCACAAGGTTATCACTCTGTATGTGGGGGCCCTTGGCTGTTTTTTGTGGTGCCCAGAGTCCACCTAGTGTTCACATGCCTCTCTTTTGTCCTCACTGGTCTATGTGGAGATAATGTCCCTTATATCCCAGGTCACTGCTTACCCTATTGCATCTGTGGCCACACTTCTGATCTCTTCTTTCTGCTTTGCAAGGGCCCTCTGGTCCTCCCTGAGGACCTGGCCACCTAGCTCTCTGAGTGCTAGGTGTCCAGTTGAATTCTTGCTGAGATGCCTAAATGGTCCCCTGGTAGGAAATTCTACCCTGCTGCTCCAAATCACAATTTGTTCTAGGAAGTACCTACACACTGTTTCAGTTTGCCAAAGGGCTGACCAGACAAAGTACCAGAAATGTGTTGGCTTTTGTATTAGTCAGCCAAAGGGTTGCTCATGCAAAATACCAGAAATTGGTTGGTCTTTATAAAGGGTATTTATTTGGGGTAGAAGACCACAGTTACCAGGCCATAAAGCATAAGTTTCGTCCCTCACCAAAGTTCATTGCCATGTGTTGGAGCAAGACGTTTGCCAGGGTTTAGGCTTCTTGGGTTCCTCTCTTCCGGGGGCTCTGTTTCTCTCTGGGCTCAACTCCTCTGTTTCCTTCCTCCACTAGGCCAGCTGTAGACTCTCAGGTGAATGGCTCATGTCTTTTCCTGAGGCCTCCTCTCCTTACTCATGACGAGCTCTCTTACTTCCCGGGGCTCCAGCTCAAGACTCCAACATCAGAACTGCTACAACTCTGTCCTTTGCCATGCCTTTTATCTTCGATTCCCCACCCACCAAGGGGTGGGGCTCAACCCCCTAATGACGTTGCCCAATCAAAGCTCCAATTATTACTTAATCATGCCCAGATGAACAGATCAGTTTACAAGCATAATCCAATATCTATTTTTGGAATTCATAACTATATCAAACTGCCAAACTGCTACAACTTTTATATGGGGTATTTATTTGGAATAAAAGCTTACAGTTCCAATACCATGAAAAGTTCAATTTAAGGCACCATAAGAGGTGCTTTCTCACCAAAGTCAACTACTGTTGATACTGGCATGTTGCCGTGTGGTGAAGAAAGATGGCAGGCGATCTCTGCCAAGGTTTCTGCTCTGGGCTGTACCATCTCCTCGTGAGCTGCTCCATGGGGCGGCCTTCTTGGGGCTTCGTGCTTAGGTGATTCTGTTGTCTTCTCTCTCCTGGCATAGGGCTTGTCTCTTAGGGCTTTTGTCCTTGAAGCTCAACTGTGGGCAAAACTGGAGACTGTTCTCTCACATAGCAGTTCCCTTTATCTGTGTTTCTGTCTGTGTAAGTTCATTTATATCAGACCCAGCAAGGTGGCGGGACTCAACCTGAATCACACCTCACTGATGTGGTCCAATCAAAAACCCTAAAGTGATCTTATCAAGTAAGCTAATGAAAGGCCCCTCAACAGAATTTATTTATTTATTTATTTATTTATTTTTCAAATTATGAGTATATTTATTTATTTATTTATTTGTTACATATCCCCCCCCTTCTGCTTGCTCTTGCTTTGTGTCCATTCTTCTGTGTTCTTCTATGTCTGCTTCTTGTCTCTGCCCGTTTTTGCTGTGACGTGTCGAGTCGGCCCTCGGTGCAGGCAGCTCACCCCGCTCATGGGTGGCTCCATTCCGTTTCACGGGTGGCTCCGCTCCGTGTTTTTGGAGGCAGGACGGCGCCGTGTTTCGTGGGTGGCTTGGCTCCGTGCTTCGCGGGCGGTACAACTCCATATTTTGCGGGCTGCTCGGCTCTGTGATTCGCAGGCGGCTCAGCTCCGTGTTTCACGGGTGACTTTGCCATGCCCGTGGCGGCTCCGCCCTGCCCGTGGCAGCTTTTTGCCTTGCCCACGGCGGCTTTGCCCCACCCACGGTGGCTTGCCTTTCTCAAGGCTGTCTGCACGCTCGGAGAGGTCCCTGGGAACTGAACCCGGGGCCTCCCATGTGGTGTACCAGCACCCTTATCCACTGGGCTATATAGCCGGCCCCCCTCAACAGAATTTAATGCAATCAAGGGGGACCCACCCAGAGGAATAGATTAGTTTACAAACATAATATTTCTCTTTTGGGATTCATAAAATAATCTCAAACTACCACATCCTCCCTTTCTGGTTTCAGCCTTTAAAGTTGATGGTGGCAAGTAAATAGGACTTAAAGGGGGAAATTAGAATACGTTGGTTTAACGCTTTCAAATTATAAATTTGAAATTTAGAAACATAAATTATTTATGATTTTGGGCACATAGTTATACCATACATATAAAGATTTGTATTTGAATGTTTAGAAAATATTACAGCAATACAAACACCAAACTATTAGCAGTGGTTGCCTCTGGAAGGCACAGTGAGATTGGGGTGAGGGTGGTTAAAGGGAAAGTTTGACTCATATGCTATTTATTTCTTTTTCATTTGGTTTTTATAATAAGAATGCATTGCAATTTGATTTTAAAATAGTATAATTAAAAAAAACTAAAATTAAATTATAGTCCTTGATAGGGTGGAAGGGATAGTGTCAGTATCTAAGTCAGGAGTCTGGGTTATAGTAACAAAAGAATCTCTAAATATCAGTGGCTTACAAAAGCATAAGTTTACTTCTTGCTTATATTACATGCCAAATGAGGATCCACTATGGCTGTCCTGTGACCTACTCATTTTGGGTCCCAGGCTGATGGAGCAACCTCTATCTAGAACATGGCTATTGAAGGCAGAGAGAAAAGAGACATTGTGAACCACGTGTTGATTCTAAAAGCTTCTGCCCAGAGAAGACACCTCCACTCACATTCACCAGTCAATGTAAGTCACATGGTCATGCCTGCATTCATGGAAAGGGTACCAAAAGTAAATCAGTCTACCACATCTACCAGTCAGGTTTGTTTTCCAAGTCAGCCCCCAAGACTTGTGCCTGAGTTCAAGAATTAAGAAAGCAGTAAGTTAAAAAAAATACATAAAGATGCTTTCATAAAAGTCTCCATGAGTGGGAAATAGTGGGGAAAGGCATTTACTAGCCAGGGCAACACTGACCTGATGCGTTGCTGGGGGCCATCAGTAGGAGTCAACCTCAGTACCTTTGTCAGTGGTTCAAGGATCTGTAGCAAGCCACTCTATTTCTGGTGGCACTTGACATATATAACTTCTGCAAAGCCATAAGGTAGTACTGGCAGGCTTGGGAGCAAATGAGAGGCAAAATTTTTTGTCTCTGTGTGCCCTTCCTCCAACTATTCTCCCCTCTGGTCAAAGACACCCTGCCTCTGCACATAGGGCATTTTACTCTGGCAGGTCCAATTATAATATCTCATCCTTCTGGCTGCTGTTTTGGGTCAAAGATGGACACATGGTCCAATGTGGACCAATCCGTATCCTTCCCTGGAATTTCTCTGCAGAGTTAATAGGGAAATTCTTTCCTCTTTGGCTGCTTAGGTGGAATGATATAAACACAAAGTTGCCATCATCAAAGTCCCTGATGCATGGAGAAAGCTAGTACAGTGTAGAATAGAATGAGGTTGACATTCAAAAAGAAGCAGAGATGAGAGGGAGAGTGTTAGTCAGACCTCAGGTGACCATCCATCCCAAAGCCAGTGCCTTTGCTACCTTTTCTTAGTTTAGTACTGTGAACCATAATATGCACTTACAAAAAGTTAGTTTGGGTCACTAACACCTAAAAAGACCTGACTGAACAGCAGTAATGGTGGCCTTGTTGCCTTGAGATCATCAGCATTATAGAGGCACCAGCTGTAGCAGTGCCACACTCTAGCAGCTGGCATTGTGAAGCACCTATCCAAGCATCTGTTCTTTGGACCATCCATCCATTCATTCCCTGACTGTAGTAGTTTGGCAGTTTGATGTAATTATGAATTTCAAAAATCGATATTGAATCATGCTTGCAAACTGGTCTGCTAATCTGGGCATGATTAAGTTATGATTAGGACATTAACTGGGCCACGTCAGTAGGGTGTTGAGCCCCACCCCTTGGTGGGGCGGGAATCAAATATAAAAGGCATGGCAAAGAGCAGGTTGGAGGAGCAGTTCTGAAGTTGGAGTTCTGGTGAGGAAGGAGAGAAGGCCCCGGGTTAGAGACCAGCCATTCGCCTGAGAGTTCACAGCGGCCCTTGTGGAGAGAAGCAAAGCCTAGAGAGCCTCATACTCTGTAGCTGACCTTGTGGAGGAAACAGAGGAGCTAAGCCCAGAGAGAAATGCAGCCCTGGGAAGAGAGGAACCCAAGAAGCCTGAACCCTGGCAAACGTCGGCAGCTGTCTTGCTCCAACACGTGGCAATGGACTTTGGTGAGGGAAGAAACTTATCCTTTATGGCCTGGTAACTGTGGACTTCTACCTCAAATAAATACCCTTTATAAAGACCAACTGATTTCTGGTATTTTGCTTCAGCACTCCTTTGGCTGACTAATACACCTGACCAAACATATTTATTTTCCGCCTATGATGTACCAGGTACTGTTCCAGGTGCTGGGAAGGCTGTAGTGAACAAAATAAGCCTGCCCTTTGTCTTTCAGAAAAGCCCCGGGGGTTTATAGTCTAGTAAGTGAGGCAGACATCCTCTCTCAATGCCTGGAACAGCACCTGGCACAGAGTAGTTCACAATACATACTTGCTGAGTTTATGAAATAGCCATATAAGTAAGCATAAAATTGTAGCTATAATAAATGTTATGAAACAATGTTATGAGTATCTATAGAAAAGAAAAATTGACCATGTTTGGTAGGGTCAGGGAAGGATTCCTTGAAGATATGATAATTGAACTGATATTTGAAGAATAAACAAAAGTTAATTAGGTAAAGAGAAGATGGAAAATCATGCCAGGTGTAGGAAACAACATTTTCCCAGGCCCTGTGGTGAAAATTGATAAAGAAGTCCAGAGGGGCTGAACTGTAGAGAGGAAAGGAGAGAAGAGCTGGGATTAGCTAGAGAGACAACTCATGCAGGGCCACATGGACCATGTCAAAGATTTGTGTCTTTATCCTAAGAGCAATGGAAAATCCTTGAAGAGCTATAATTAGAGGATGATATAATCAGATATTTGTTTTAAAAAGATCACTCTGACTCTGGTGTAGAGAGTAAATTGGAGCAAGGCAAGAGTAAATTAGAGCAAGGCAAGAGTATATGCAGGTAGAGCAAGAGATTATAGCAAAGGTGCAGATTAAGGATAATGGTGGTTTTGATTACTTGGTGGTGATGGAGATGGAGAGCAGAGAACAGATGAAATGGATATTTAGGAGGTGAAGTGGATAGGGTGGTGTGAGGAATT
>PVKH010048084.1:0-10235 GCA_004027955.1 Chaetophractus vellerosus | reverse complement strand
AAGCTGCCACGGACATGGCAAGAGCCGCCACGGGCAGGGCAGGTCGCCCGCGGATGGAGCGCAGCCAGCCACCCGCGAACTGAAAGCCGGCCGTGAACGGACGCAGAGACCGCCCACAAGCGGGGAAAGCCGCGCCTGCGCAGTGACCACTCTCGGCGCGTCGCCACAGCGGGGGGGAAGGGGAGATATGTAATAAAATAAATAAATCTTAAAAAAAAAAAAATCCCATCCCTATCTCCCCATCTGCCTTGAAATTCCAACTTGCCCTTTAAGGCCCTCATTGCCTCTCCATAGAAACCTTCCCTGGACCTCACATGCATGCACCCTCGAATCTGAGTTAAACTTTTCCCTTTGCATGAGCAACACCCAGACTAGCAATATCACCCTTAAACAGGAGGCACCTGTAGATATAAATGTCTCTTTCCCACCCCCACCCCCCTTCACCCCAGCAACAAATCCTTGGGGCAGGACTGAGTTCGATCATTATTCTGTTCCTAGCACTCTACTACATGAGTGGTGGTTTGAAGCTGTATGTATCCCAGAAAAACATTTTCTTAAATTTAATCCATTTCTGTAGGTTGGAATCCATTTGTATTAATCAGCCAAAGGGGTGCCTTTGCAAATTACCATTGATTGGTTGGTTTTTATAAAGGGTATTTATTTGGGGAAGAAGTCCATAGTTACCAGACCATAAAGCATAAGTTTCTTCCCTCACCAAAGTCCATTGCCAAGTGTTGGAGCAAGACGGCTGCCGATGTTTGCTCCTCTGTTTGCTCCACAAGGTCAGCTGTGGACCATGAGGCTCTCTAGGCTTTGCGTCTCTCCACAAGGCCAGCTGTAGACTATCAGGTGAACGCTTACTTCTCTTCTCCTGGGGCCTTCTCTCCAACATCAGAACTGCTTCTCAAAAAACTGATCTATGCCTAATGGCAAAGCCCCAAAATGTGTGTATCTATCAGAGGCGTTATGCCACATTGAGGGATGTGCATGTGGGGGGTTGTGGGAGGGGTGGGGGGGTGGCATATGGGTACTCCTGGAATCTCTGTGTGTAACATTTATGTAATCAATGTATCCTAAAAATGTATATAGATATATAAAAAATAAATAAAAAATTTAAAAAAAAAACCTGCTTCTCAAATCTGCCCCCTCTGTCCTTTGCCATGCATTTTATATTCGATTCCCCCACCCACCAATGGGTGGGGCTCAACGCCCTACTGACGTGGCCCAGTCAACGCCCCAATCATAACTTAATCAGGCCCAGATTAAGAGATCAGTTTATAAGCATGATTCAATATCGAGTTTTGGAATTCATAATTACATCAAACGGCCACACCATTGCAAGTAGGACATTTTCATGAGGCTACTTCAGCTAAGGTGAGACCCACCTCAGCCAGGATGGGTCTTAATGTTATTACTGGAGTCCTTTATAAATCGAATGAATTCAGACATGAGAGAGAGAAAACCACAGAAGCAAGAAGCTGAAATCAACTAAACCCAGAAGTGCCATGTGACAGAGGAGCCAACGGTAGCTGGCAGCTAGCCTCAGAATTCCACAGTCTTCAGGAAGAAAGAATCGCCTTGATGATGCCTTGATTTGGATTTTTGTTCAGCCTCAAACCCATGAGCAAATAAATTCCCATTGTTTAAGCCAACCCATTTCATGATACTTGCTCTGGGCAGCCTAGGAACCTAAAACAACCTGGCTCTCAGAAAGTGTTTGAAATGAATGAATGATTCATTACACAGTAACTTCTCAGGAAAGAAGTCTTTAATTCCTTGGCAAGCAATCAACAGTAGATTTGAACTGGTGGGGAATGGAGGAAATCCTTACATGTATCTGGCCTTAGAAACTCTCTCCTTTAGGATATGTCAACGGCTTCTCAGCCAGGGAAAACACAACCTGCAAGGAGAACACATATTTCCCACAGTGCAATTCAAGGTCTAGCAAAGCCCGTGGCAGATAGACTAGAATTTGGATTAATTCCCAACAGACTAGTCAGACTGTGGGCCTGAAGCCCAAAAACCAAACCCAGGCACACCCATTTGCCAGCAGCTTTGCCAGGGACCTCTCAGAACTGTTCTTGAACTACATATCATAGCTTCTGCAACTCATTCTACTAAATTTTGTCTAACTTAGTGCCCATTAAACTAGGAGCCAAATTCTGTTCCTCACCCAGCTTCCTCTCACCCGCCAGCCCTGGAGGACATCTCTTTGTTGGATGGTAACCTGGATTTCCCTCCTAATAGCTGCATGGGTCCTGAACACCTGTTCTTTATGCCATTCTATGAAATATTTCCCAATTAAAGCCTAGGAGAACAATGAAACACAAAACCCATCTGCAAACAGAGAATTACACATTCAACAGTAATAGCAATACTAGGTCATGGGATGGGTCATTAAATCACTGAATACATACATCTACTACAGAAAAAAAAGCACACTTCTGAAACATTTATGGCTGAGATTTAAATCTACTGGAGTTGAGTGCCCCAGGACAACTCTCAGCCGGGCTCTGAGGCCGCAGCTCAGAGCCAGGGAAGGCAATCTTCATCACTCTACTGCTAAGTGCCCAGGAAAAAAATCTGTCTCAAGAGATGATGGAGCAATCTGCATAGTTTCAAGATGAGGTTAGAGAATGCAGAGAAAATTTCAATGAGTATCTTTTGCATTCTCTTCTAAACTTTGAGTATTGATTATAGTCTCTACAGAAGAAGAAGGGCTTAGTTACCAGCAAAACAAAACCTGGGCTTACCTTCTTTTTGTGTCTGGAATGTGGTGTCCATGACATGGGCTTGCTACTGAGGTGGCTTCCATCAGAATTGAGGAAGATAGTCTTAATCCCCTTTAGGTGAAAAAGTGGTCTCTGGATTATGCACCATTGCTGCCACTTCCTAGTCAACATTCTTTTATCACTGGAACCACCTGGTGAGCTTCCACAATCTCTTTTGCCTCGGAATCTTCTTCCTTTATCTTTTTACTGGCTGACATATGCAAGCCATGTAAATCCAAATGTTGAGTCCTCTAGGATGCAGGACAAAACCGTGAATCCAAGCAATACCATTGATGGCAAGATGTCCAGCAAAGCCCTTTAGGGCTAAAATGTGCCACAGTTAGATATGCTCGGTTGCGGGGAGGGGGAGACAAAAGGAACCTCTGACTACCAGTCAAAAGCTCCTGCCCAGAGCCCACATGCAAAGTGCGGGAGTAAGAAGTTTTACAGATGGTTCCTTCCTCTAGAAAAATGAATGAGCTGGAAAAAGAGAGTAGAATTAACTAGGTGGAACCCTGGAACCAGAATGGGCATCTAGAACAACTGCAGGGGTGCCAGAGAAAGCAAAAGGCTGCCGAGGGTTGAGTTTTTGTAAGTGAAAGCCAGGACCAGTGACTAGCCCCTGTACCTCAGCCCTGAGGGGGCTTCAGCAACGCTGCTGGATTCTGGATTCTGGATTCTGGAAGCAGCCGGCTGGGGCCAGGGCTGGCAGAAGAAACCTCCTGCTCCTTCTCCTCCAAAGTTGGGATTGAGGATTGAGGTCGTTCTGGGGGATCCCTGAGGAAAAGTTTTGGTAATGGATGCGGGGAAGCTGTCCTAAATTTCCTCCCTCAGGGTAGCAGCAACTTCTGGTCTCCCACCCGAATCCCCCGGAAGTAAAAATCCACTGCATCTTCATTGGCTCCTGTTTTTCTTGATTGGTTGGTTTTTTCCCTGAGTGTGGGCATTTTCTGGTCTGGCCAATCCCTCAGGGCCCAACCCAGATGCTAGTTTAGTGTCACCCCTCTCAGCAGCACCGTCTTCTGGCCTTACCCCAGTATCTAGCAGGACATCAGTAGTCAACGCATTTCTTTTTTATTTATTTTTTTTTGGAGGGGGGGTGTTGGTTGGTTTTTTTCTTTTCCTTTTTTTTAATTAACACAGTTGTCAGTCTACAGAAAATTCATGAAGAAAGTACAGCGTTCCCATACACACAAACCCCCACTTACACGCAATTTTCACTATTATTAACATTTTGCATTAGCGGGAAATCTTTGTTACATTTGCTGAAACAATATTATACTTTTAACTGTAATCCAAAGTTTATATTGTATTTTTTCTGGTAACATATATACACTCTAAAATTTCCCATTTTATCCACTTTTAATTGTACAAATCAGTGGTGTTAATTATATTCACAATGTTGTGCTACTATCACCACCATCCATTACCAAAGTTTTTCCATCATCTCAACTAGAAACTCTGTACCAATTAAGCATTATCTACCCATTCCCCACCCTTATCTAGCCCATGGTAACCTGTATTCTAGTTTCTATCTTTATGAATTTGGAAATTCTAATTATTTCATATAAGTTGATAGTATAATATTTACCCTATTGTATCTTATTTTATTCAACATCATGTCTTCAAGATTCATCCTCATTATAGCATGCATCAGGATTCCATTCCTTCTTACAGTAGAATAATATTCCATTGTCGGTACACACCACATTTTGTTTAACAATTTATCTTTTGATGGACACTTGGGTTGCACCCACCTTTTAGCAATTGTGAATAATGCTGCTGTGAACATGGGTGTCCAAATACCTGTTCAAGTGCCCCCTTTCAGTTCTTTTGGGTATATACCTAGAAGTGGGATTGCTGGGTCATATGATAATTCTATACCGACTGAGAAACCAACAAGGGAAAATCCACAGCAGCTGCACCATTTGTACATTCCCATCAACAATGTGATAAGATTCCTATTTCTCCACATGAAAATAACACATTATTTTCATTTTTTTAAATAGGAGTGATTCTATTATTTATGAAATGGTACCTCATTGTGGTTTTCATTTGCATTTCTCTAAAAGCTAATGAGGTAGAACATCTTTTCATGTGCTTATTGTCCATTTATATATCTTCTTTGGAGAAAAACTATTCAAGTCTTTGGCCATTTTTTAATTGGGTGGTTTGGTTTTTGTTGTTGAGTTGTAGGAGTTCTTTACAAATTCTGGATATCAAACCCTTATCAGTTTCCAAATATTTTCTCCCATTCTGTAGGTTGTCTTTTTACTTTCTTGATAAACTTCTTTGCACATAAGTTTTTAATTTTCAAGAAGTCCCATTTATATATTTTTTTCTTTTGTGGCTCATGCCTTTGGTGTAAAGTCTAGGAAAACATTGCCTAACACAAGGTCCTGAAGATGTTTCCCTACGTATTCTTTTAGGAGTTTTATAGATTGCATTGAGGTAGGGGTTCACTATCATTTTTTTCCATGTGGTTATCCACTTTTCCCATCACCCTTCGTTGAAGAGATATTCTTTCCTCATTGAGTGGATTTGGCACCTTTGTCAAAATTCAGTTGCCAAAATCATCAGTTGCTGGTTCTTTTGTGCTTAAGAGTTTAATTCTCAGATTATCCCTTTCCTCCTGCATGTGATTATAGGCTGCAAGGAGAAGCCAGTCTACACTTGTACACTTAGCTCGGAAATCTCAAGTCAACTGCTTAAAATTTCCAGTTTCAATTCAACATCAGAATACAACTTTGCCAAGTTCTCTGCCACTTTCTAACAAGGATCACCGTTCTTCCAACTTTCAATAACACATGCATCATTTCCTTCTAATGCCTCATTGAAGGTAGTGTTAAGGTCCACATTTCTACAAACAGTTATTCAAAGCAATCTAGGCTTTTTCTATCAAGTACCTCACAATTCCTCCAGCCTCTACCCATTACCCAGTTTAAAAGCCATTTCCACATTTTTAGGTACTTATAATACCTAATGCTTTCCAGTACCAAAAACTATTTTAGTTTTCTAGCTGCTTAAACAAACACCCTAAAATGGGATGGCTTAAACAATGGGAATTTATTGGCTCACAGTTTTGAGGCTAGGAGAAGTTCAAAATCAAGGTGGCAGAAGGGTGATCCTTTCTCCCTAAAGACTCTATTGTATTCTGGGGCTGGTTGCCAGCAATCATTGGTCTGTGGCTTTTCTGTCACATGGCAATGCACAGGGCAGCATCTTTTCCATTCTTTTCTCAGTTCCATTGACCTCCAGCTTCTGACTACTCCCCATGGCTTCTCTTTCAGTTGCCTTTGCTTATACGGACTTCAGTCTGAGTGGATTAAGACCACCATCACTCAGTTTTGGCACATCTTAACTAATAACATCTTCAAATTTCCTATTTATAAATGGGTTCACACTTACAGGACCAGGGATTGGGACCTGAGCATGCCCTTTTGGAGGGCATGATTCAATTCCTAACAGATTTTGTTTGCTACTATTTTGTTGAGGATTTTTGCATCTATATTGATGAGGGATATCGGTCTGTAATTTTCTCTACTTTTGATATCTTTACCTGTCTTTGGTATTAGGGTGTTGCTAGTATCATAGAATGAGTTAGGAAATGTTCCCTCCTCTTCAATTTTTTGGAAGAATTTGAGCAGCATTGGTATTAATTCCTCTTTGTATGTTTGGTAAAACTCACCAGTGAAGAGATTTGATCATGGGGTTTTCTTTATTGGGAGTTTTTTTATGATTCAATCTCTTTACTTGTTAGTAGTCTATTGAGATCTTGTATTTCCTCTTGTGTCAATGTAAGTAGATTGCGTGTTTCTAGGAATTTGTCCATTTCATCTAGGTTATCTAATTTGTTGTTGTACAGTTCTTCCTACTGTTCTCTATTTTTATTTCTCTAGGGTGGGTAGTAATACCCCTTTCATTTCTGATTTTTGTTATTTGCATCCTCTCTTTTTTAATTTGTTAGTCTAGCTAACGTTTGTTGATTTTATTGATCTTTTCAGAAAACCAACATTTGTTTTCATTGATTCTCTATTGTTTTATTATAATCTATTTTATTGTCTCCACTCTAATCTTTGTTGGGTCTAGTTTGCTCTTCTTTTTCTAGTTCCTCCAGGGGTGAGGTTAGGTCTCTAATTTGAGATCTTTCCTTTATAGTGTAATCATTTAGAGCTATAAATTTAACTCTTAGCACTGCCTTTGCTGCATCCCATAAGTTTTGATGTACTGTGTATTCATTTTCATTTGCCTCAAGATATTTCCTAAGTTCCCTTGTGATTTCTTCTTTGATCCATTGGTTGTTTAATTTCTATTTGTGAAGTTTCCAATTTTCCCTTATTAATTTCTAGTTTTATTCCATTTTGGCCAGAGAAGATACATTGTATGAGTTCAATATTTTTCAATTTATTGAGAATTGTTTTGGGACCTAACATATGGTCTATCCTTTAAAATGATCCACATGCACTAGAGAAGAGTATTCTGTATATTCTGCTGTTATTGGATAAAATGTTCTACATATGTCTGTTAGGTATAGTTGATTTAGAGTATCATTCAAGTCTTCTATTTCCTTATTGGTATTCTCTTTAAATGTTCTATCCATTATTGAAAGTATTTTATTGAAGTCTCCTAATATTAATGCAGAAACCTCTATTTTTCCCTTCAAATCTATGTACACTGGCTCCATATATTTTGAAGTTCTGCTGTTAAGTGAATATATACTTATAATTGTTAAATCTTCTTGTTGAATCGACCCCCAAGTGCATACTGTCCTTCTTTGTCCCTTGTAACAGTTTTTGAGTTAAAATCTATTTTAATTGCTATTAGGATAGCTATCCCAGTTATTTTTTTTTGGTACTATTTGCATGGTATATTTCCCCCCTCTTTTCATTTTCAACTTGCTCATGTCTTTGAATTTAAGTGAATGTCATGTAAACAGCAAATACCTGGTCATATATTCTTATCTATTCTGCCCATCTCTGCCTTTTGACTAGACAACTTAATCCATTTACATTTAAGGAAACTATTGGTAATGCAGGACTTTTTTCTGCCATTTTACACTTTGGTTTTTGTAAGCCATATAACTTTTTTGTCCCTCAATTTTTTCATTAAGGGCTACCTTCATATTTTTTGGTAGCAAACTATTTTGAGTCCCTTGTCATTTCCTCCTGTGTCTATTTTGCAGGTATTTTCTTTGTGATTACCATAGGGCTTAAATTTACTACCCTAAATCTATAAGAGTCATGTTTGATTTGATACCAACTTAACTTCAATAGCACACACAAACTATGTTCCTACACTCCTCCATCCCAGAACTTTTGTTGTACTTGTTACAAATTATAACTTAATACGTTGTGTGTCCAAAACCATAGGCCTATCATTAATTTTTATGTCTTTGTATTTTAGAATTTGTAATAAGTAAAAAGTGGAGCTACATACCAAAAATACAACATAATAGTACTGGAATTTATAAATACCCATGTATTTACTTTTCCTGGAGATCTTCATTTATGTTACTTCAATCTACTGTCTATTGTCCTTTCCTCTCAATCTGAAGAACTCCCACTAGCATTGCTTATGAGACAGGACTCGTGGCAAAATACTGCCTCAGGTATTGTTTCTCCGGGAATGTCTTAATCTCTCCCTCATATTTGAAAAACAATTTCACTAGATATAAATTCCAGTGGAAATTCTTTTCTTTCAACATTTTAAATATTTCATCTCACTGTCTTCTTGCCTCCATGGTTTCTAATGCAATATTGGCACTTAATCTTATTGGAGCTCCCTAGTAAGTGAAATGTTGCTTTTCACTTGCAGCTTTCAGAATTCTCTTTGTCTTTGGCATTTGACAGTTTAATTACAATGTGTCTGGGTATGACTCTCTTTAATTTTATCCTGTTCTGGGTTCATTGGAATTCTTGAATGGGTCTATGTATGTCTCATTAAATCTGGGAAGTTTTCTTCCATTATTTCTTTGACTATTCCTGCTGCCCTTTCCTCTCTTTGTCTCCTTCTGGAACTCTCATAATGCATATATTGGTACAATTAATAGTGTCCCACTTGTCTCTTAGGCTCTGTTCACTTTTCCTCATTCTTTTTTATTTCTATTCCTTGGCTTGAATAATTTCATGTTTCTTATCTTCCAGTTCACTGATTCTTTTTTCTGTCAGCTCCGATCTGCTGTTGAAACCCTCTAGGGAATTTTTTATTTCAGTTATTGTGGTCTTCAACACCAAATATTTGTTTAGTTCCTTTATTTAATTGCTATATCTTTATTGAGATTCTCATTTTGTGTAAATATTGTTTCCCTATTATCCTTTAGTTCTTTCTCCAGTTTTTCTGGACCTTTTTGAGCATATTAAAGATCATGTTTTTTAAGCCTTTGTCTGTTATGTCCGAAGTCTGATTATCTCTGTTGATGGTTTCTGTAGTTTTATCTTATTCCTTTGGATGGCCCCTCATTTCCTGTCTTGTAATATTTTGTTGCATATTGTACATTTTAACATTTTATTGTTTTAACTCTGGGATTTAGTCCCTGAGCTGTCTATATCTTAAGTTTTTATCCAGATAGTGATATGACAGAGATTTGCATGAGTGCTAGGAGTTAACAAAAACAAACAAATGTAAAAAAGAAAATGCCTTTCTTGGTCTTTGCAAATTGGCTCTGTGTTGGATGAAGCTCTTGTTCAGAGTTTAGCCCTCCTTTCAAAAAGATCAGTCCATGGCAAATGTGAATTACAGGTTCTTCTCCATCTTTCATGAACATATGTCTTTTCCTGGGCAAGCACTTGTGACTTTAGCAATTCTGCCATTACAAGGATCCAAATACCCCCTGTACTCTCTACAAAATGAAATAGGCATACCTCTCCCAGGTGCTTTATTGTATGCCTTCAAGCCAATGATCCTTTGCCCCAGGCTGTTTCTTATACTGCTTTGTCTGTCCACAAGTTGTTTCTGCATGCAGGGCAAATTCTAGGACGATGAGCCAGAGATGACTGTGTTGGTTCAGTCTTTCAGGCTGCCATCCAATATACTGCACAGACACATAGGCACCCCAGTGCTATATGCTCCCTCTGAAATAGGGCCAGGGACCCAAAATGTTAGAGTAGGCTGGCTCCACACTACACTGGGAAGGTGCTGGGAGTAGGGGGCAGCAAGGGTGCATCCAGCATCTCCTACCATTTTTAAATTGTGTTTTCTTGTTTGGCACTTGCCCAGTTACTGCAACCCTTTAACTGTTTCCTGGAAATCTGTGTAGGAATGGAACCCTGGAGCATCTTTTGTCCCCATCTGATTGACTGGATGTCTCATTGGTTTTTCTTTCTCTCTTTTGTGTTTTTGGGTCCAGCATATCCCTGAGGGATGAGCAAGGAAACTAGCCTAGGATTCAGCCTTAATAGCAGCAGTTTCTGGCTTTCTACTAGTGCATAACAAGAGGCATTGAGGGGCAATGCACTTTCTTTTCTT
>PVKH010048083.1:0-10243 GCA_004027955.1 Chaetophractus vellerosus | reverse complement strand
TTTTGAAATATACCAAAGATTGGTCGGTCTTTATAAAGGGTATTTATTTGGGGTAGAAGCTTACAGTTACCAGGCCACAAAGCATAAATTTCTTCCCATACCAGAGTCCACGTGTTAGAGGAAGATGGCTGCCGACGTCTCCAGGGTTCAGGCTTCCAGGTTCCTCTGTTCCCGGGGCTGCGTTTCTCTCCGGGCTTAGTTTCTGTTTCCTTCATGAGTTCAGCTGTAGACGATGAGGCTTTCTATGCTTTGTATCTCTCCACAAGGCCAGCTGTAGACTATCGGGCGAACGGCTCACTCCAGCATCAGAACTGCTTTTTCAAATCTCCTTCTCCAAAGCTCTGCTCTCTATCTGCTTTTCTCAGTCTGCTTTTCTACTTGAGACCACGCCCACCGAGGGGCAGGGCTCAACGTCTCACTGACCTGGCAGTTAACGCCCTACTCACAACTCAATCATGCCCAGATGAACAGATGAGCTTACAAACACAATCCAATTTATATTTTTGGAATTCACAATCAATTCAAACTCAAACCACCACACCTAGTGTTAGGCAATAGTTCCTTTTTTTCCCCAAAGATTTATTTATTTACTTATTTACTGATGTCTCTTTGTTGTTTTGTTTGCTGTGTCCGCTGGTCTTTTCCAGGAGGCCCTGGAACCGAAGCTGAGTCCTCCCACATGGAAGGACAGTGCCCAATGGCCTGAGCCACATCCATTCCCTGTAGCATCTGCTGGCTTGCCGCACCTAGCTCGTTTGGGCAGGTGCTGCGTCTAGCTCATTGAGAAGGGTTGCAATATCTAGCTCATTGTGCTGGGTTGCCGCAGGTGCAGTATCTGCTCCTCTTCTTTGGAGGCCCTGGGACCTCCCGTGTGGTAGCTAGGCACCCAATTGGTTGAGTCACATCCGCTTCCTGGCAATAGGTTCATGGACTTGTTATACCCAAAGCACATCAAAAAAAGGGAAAATAGATAAGTGGGATTTCATCAAGATTAAAAACTTTTGTTCCTCAAGGGACTTTATCCTGCAAGGAATGCGACAGCCTACACAATGGGAGAAAATATTTGGAAATCATATATTTGATAAGAGTTTAATGTCCAGAATATAAAAAGAAATCTTTCAAATCAACAACCCAAAGACAAACAACCCAATTTTAAAAAATGAGCAAGACTTGAATAGATGTTTATTGAAAGAAGATACACAAATGGCCAGAAAGCACATAAAAAGATGTACAATATCAGTAGTCATTAGAGAAATGCAAATCAAATCCACAATGAGATACCATTTCACACCACTAGAATGGCTACTATTAAAAAAGAAACAAAAGAAAATTAGAAGTGTTGGAGAGGATGTGGAGAAATAGGAACACTCATTCATTGTTGGTAGGAATGTAAAATGGTGCAGCCTCTATGGAAGACAGTTTGGCAATTCCTCAGAAAGTTAAATATGGAATTACCATATGACCCAGCAATCTTACTCCTAAAAGAATTGTAAGCAGGGACTTGAACAGATATTTGCACACCAATGTTCACAGAGACATTATTCACCTTTGCCAAAAGATGGAAGCAACACAAGCATCCAGCAGCAGATGAATGATTAAACAAAATGTGGTATATACAATGGAATATTATTCAGCTCCAAAAAGGATTGAAATTCTGATACATATAACAACATGGATAAAGGCATCATGTTGAGTGAAATAAGTCAAACACAAAAGGTCAAATATTGTATGATATCACTGTTATGAAATAATTAGAATAAACAAACTCATGGAGTCAGAAATAAGAATATAGGCTACCAGGGGCCAAGGTGGAGGTAGGGAATAGGGAATAAGGAGTTAAAGCTTAAAATATACAGTTTCTATTTGAGATGATGGGAATGTTTTGGTAATGGGTAGTGGTGATGGGTAGCATAGCATTGTGAATATAATTAAGAAAACTGAATTATATATTTGAATGTGATTAAAAGGGGGAATTTTAGGTTGTATATATGTTACTAGAATAAAAAAAAGTTTTTAAAATCCATGGATCTGCACAACACAAACAGTGAGCCCTATGTTAAACCATGGACTATATTTAATAGTATAATTATAAAAATATATTTTTATTAATTGTAACAAAGCTACCATACCAATGTAGGGTGTTGATAATAGGGCTGTAAATGGGGACTCAGTATTTTATGTGTGATTTTTCTGTAAATTCACACCTTCTCTAATAACAATTTTAAAAAGTAGATCAGAGGTTGCCTGGCATTAGGACTGGAGGTGGGGACTAACTAGGAAGGTGCACAAAGAAATCTTTTGGTGTGATGGAAACGTTCTATGTCTTGATTTTGGTGGTAGTTACACCAGAGTATACTTTTGCCAAATATCGTATTGTTCATTTAAAATATGTATATTGTTATATATATATTATACCTCAGTAAAGTTGATTTAAAAACAACAACAAACAAAATGTTGAGAGGCAAGACCTTAAGTGAAATCATTAATGACACAAAGTAGAAATTGAAGCCTTGTCATGGACAGTCTGAGACAGGAATTATAGAGAAGAGCATTACACTTAAATTTGCCTTGAACATACCTCTGGTTAACAGTATTCATTAAATATGTATTTAGTGGCATAAGCCAAGCCCATTTCTAGGTAGGCTTGTAGGTAGAATAATGAACAAGACCACCAGGATCCAGTCTACTTTTTTGGAGTTTACATTCTGTGGTGATAAAGGTAGGGTAGAGGGGGCAAGACGCAAACAAAAACCAGGGGAATATATGTAAAGTACTAGGAACATTTCAAGCAGTTTAAGTGCTATGGAGAAAATAAAACAGATTAATATGCTGGAGAGTGACTGAGCTAGGGATATCCTGGGCAAGGTCACAGAAGGCCCCTCTGAAAAGGTGTTTTGCAGTTATTATGTCCCTACTTCTTTGGCTGCAGGGTGTGTATGTTTGTGTGAGTGTATTTAGCTGCATAATCCTATTACTGTATAATAATACAATGCCTGGCACAAAGTAGGTGCTGAATGCTGAGTAGAATTTAATACGAGGAAATACATTTAAACTTCAGCATAAAGGATTTAGTTTTGTTATTCCTAAACATATCCTGATCCCAAGGTGTTAAATCCCTAAATGGTATTGTAACTTGAGGTTCTGGATTCACTTTTTTTTAGCTGCTTTAAAAATAGGATGCATTATTTTATTCATTCCTTCGACAAATAGTCATTAGGTATCTACTATGTGGCAAATACTCTGCTAGTTGAAGGGAATACAGTGAATAAGATAAAATCCCTGTTCCCCTGGAGCCTTAGGACTAATTGTAGAAGCAGTCTTGCATAAATAAAGACGGCAAATAAATCTGTTCAATCCATGATGAAGTGGGCATTTTAAAAGGAATAAAAAGGTCTTGTAGCCAGCCTTTAGGATAGCTTCCAATGATCCCGGCCTCCTGGTATTCATACTCTCGTACAGTGCCCACTTACATTGTACCAGGGTGGGTCTGGACAACCAATATTATATGGCAGAAGTGGTGTTATACCGCTTACAAGATTAGGTTGTATCAGAGATCACTGGAGTTGGAAAAGCCACGTTGTCAGTAGCCCTATGAAGAAAGCCACATGGGGAAAAAAAAAAAAAGCTGTATATGACCAGAAGACAAGGAACTGATGCCTGCCAACCATCACATGAGGAGCTTGGAAGCAGAGCTACCAGCCCCAGATGACTGTAGTCCTAGCCAACAGCTTGAACACAACCTCAAAAGAAACCCCAAGCCAGAAACACCCAACTAAGTTGCTCCAAGATATTTGGCCCACAGAAACTGTGAGACAATAAATGTGGATTGATTTAATCTGCTAAATTTTGGAGTAGTTTGTTACTCAGAAACAGATAACTAATGCATGCCTTTCATTGCAGATTCTTTGAGAAACAATAATTAAAAGTGTTTTTGACCAATGGTCAAGAGCTGGAGGCTAATGCAACAATTGACAAGCTCTCACTTAGAATTGCTCTAGATGGACTAGATGCCTCTTCCTAGTCTATCACTGAATTAAAGAGAATCTGAGCACTGTTATCCCCAATTACTCCAGGAATGAGTCAGAAAATAAGAACTATTTATAATAAATGTTAGGGTCTTTTTATTTTAACTGATAACATTTATCATCTTGAGACTTCTGAGATTTCAGTAAGAGTGTGAGAATGTATGGATGTACAGGAAAGAATATTTTTGTTTTAACTCTAAATACATTGATTATTTTTAGTTCTCATCTATAGACATCGCTGAAGCATTTGGGTTCTGCTTCATGAATGCCTTTCTGATGATGTCACCTTCCATTATTGACTCAATGATGTCATGACTGTCAGATACAAATCTTTCCTAACAAAGGTAAGACTCTCAATCATAAATAACTTATTTTCTGGGTGGAACATCTTACCTTCAAAGCGTATTTGATAAACCAATGAGACTTAAGGTTATTGATGAGACACATATTCAAGGAGACACAACAGAAACAGGGAGCAATTTCAGTTTCTAATATAAGAGTGAACCAAGAACAAAAACCTGAATTTTATTTAGAATGTGTCATACAGATACAAAAAAGATTTGTAGCTTTCTTTGATGTGCTCACATGAAATGCCTGTAGTCAAAGGGCTATTTTTAAACTTGAGAAGAAATTCAGGACAAAAGGAACATTTTGAATATAAAAAGAAACTCAGGAAGATCACAAAGGAGTGAAATCATTATTACAAAGTTCAAAGACACATTGTTCTTCAAATACCAAGAAACTGACTTAAGTATAGTTGGTGACCCTCATTCAGGGCAGACCTGCTGGGGTGTAAGGAAGCTTGTGGACGTGAGGCCTTGATTTTGTCCCCTTTCAGAAACTGCTCACTTTTGGACCACTGTTGTGTTTGATTTTTCTTGAGACTAATTCCTGTTTTGCATTCTTGTCAAGTAACATTTTCCTCTTCTTCAATTACTGTGCTGGGCTTTTTACACTCGGTAAAGAGATCTTAGTTGCAAGATAATTGGGGTATTGTCAGGCATCCATTCAGCTGACCACCAGAGACCAGGAAGAAGATTCTGATGTGTTGATCAGATCAGATCAGATCATCAGGGAACAGAATGAGCACTGGAGACCAGGAATTGGCTCCACTTGAATGGGAAGCTAGAAAATTGTTTTAAAAGTGGGCAGGAAGTTAGGCTGACTGTTCGCAGGGACCAAGTTCAGTCCTAAAAGTCATCCAGAAGCTCATATGGATCGATCAGTGATGTCAATGAGGGCTGACCCAGAGTGGAGAGTTCTACTGTCATAAAACTTTAAAGTTCTAATGGCCTGGTGACCTTTATGGAGCACCAACTCTGCTATACATTTTAAATACACTAGTTCATTTCTTCCTCATAATTTTATAAAAGTAGGTTTTACATTTATTTTGCAGATGTGGAAACCGGACTCACAGACCTGCAGTATATGCCTTACCTCGGAGCAAGCATTCAAATACATGATTTGAATAAATTCCCTTTATTCTATACTATGTTTTTTCCTATTAGTTCAACAAATCATTGATAAAATATAAGAAAACCAGGGTCTTCTTTGATAAGGGCTCTCAATGATATCTACTACAAACCCTTCATTTAATAAATTAAAAAAGAGAAAGGTCACATTGATATAAGCTATGATTCTGAACTATATGCTTCAGATACTTTGTTGTTGGTCACATAAATATCACACCCTTAGAAATTACAGAGAATGCTTTTCTGTGTCAAAAAAAGAGAATGAAAAGAAAGAAAAGAAAGAAAGAAAGAAACACATTAACAGTAGAGAAATATATTTAACTCTGGGAAGCTTTTCGTTTCTTTCTAACAGTAATTTTAAGAGAAAACTTTTATCTGAAAACTATTTGTACTCAGGTATTCAGTCCTTTTTAATTGTCCACTGGTTTTTTTGTTTGCTTGTTTTTAGAACAGTCACTACTTAGGCTAATATTTGAAATTTGGTTATATTTGCAAGGAAGGCAGTTCAGAAACATGCTCTCCATTCATTGATACATTCATTCAACAACCTGTATTAAGCCGCTTTTCTGTGCCAGTCACAAATGAAACCAAGTTCTTAAAGAATTTATTGAATGAAAGACAGTAAACCTTTCCATGGAATTTAGGGCCATGGATAAATGCCAGCTTTGGACCCCAACAAGAGAGTTTTCCTAATGCTTCTTTGGGAGTTCAGAACTTGGGAAAATTATTTCCAGGAAGACCTTACAGAGGAGGTAATTGGAGCCAGTCTGGAATCGTTCCTCCCAATGTCTAACACACATAAAAGATTAACATTATTGTTAAAGCTTTAAATCACTTTAAATCAAGTTGTAATCCAGGAGAATAAAATTCTATTTCTAAAGCCATCTTTTGGAATCCTTTTTCATCTTTTGCTGCTAACCTGACTTTTATGTTTTTGGAAAGCACAGCAACCACGCCTGCATCTGCTACTGTTGTCTAGAAAACAACAAAAAGAAGTGGAGATTGGAAAACTCAACTGACATTTTAGTATTTATTTTAAAGTTACTGATACCATATTTCTATACCTTCAATTCAAAAAGAGATGCAAACAATCCTCTTTCTAAAGGAAGGTAGAGGATTCGTGTTTTGTTCTTTGCTTGTTAGCTATTCCAAACTTCATATATCACTCAAAAATTAAGTCCTATGACCATCAAGCTATATTGCTGTTCTACAAATGAACATTTCTGTTGTCCTTACAAAATTAACTCTAATTTAAACTGCTAATTGGTTCAAGCTTTTAGTGGATTAAAAAAAAATTACAACTATGATACAAGCATGTTGTAAGAAACAATGCAAAATACTTGAAGAAAAATTTAATTATTTTTTACTTCCCACCTCCACTCAGATCTATTAGATGTAAAAGATGGATGTGTCCTTACTGCCATTCTTTTTGATTTTTAAAAAATCAGTATTTATAGATAAATATAGTACCTATTAAAAGGAAAAAGTATAAACTTATGCTGTGGTTTTACTTGTGCTCCCTAAAAGATATATTGAAGGCCTAAACCCCAGGTCCTGTGAATATGACATTATTTGGAAATAAGGTCTTTGTAGCTGTCATCATGTTGAAATGAGGCCATACTGGATTAGTATGTACTAACACTGGTGATCCAATTTGCACACAGAAACACAGACAAATTAGGAGATTGCCACGTGATTATGGAGACAGAAACTGGAGTGCTATATCTACAAGCCAAGGAATGCCAAGGACTGCTGGCAACCCCCAGAAGCTAGACGAAGTAAGGAAATATTCTCCCCTACAGGCTTCAGAGGGAACTTAGTCCTGCTCACACTTGATTTTGGACTTTAGGCCTCCAGAGCTATAAAGACAATAATTGTCTATTGTTTTAACCTACCCAGTTTGTGGAAATTTGTTAGGGCAGCCTGAAGAATCGGATACAGCATATCATCAAGCATTCTCAGTGGGGCTGATATAGTCCCAAGGGAAGGGGGAAATCTTAGATTTTACAGTGGTTTGTGACCCTCCAATGGTCTACAGGACATAAACAGATAATTGGTAGATTCGTGTTATTAATATTTCATGGGGGGAGAGCAATAAGGGAAAAATGTCTAAAAAGTCTCCTTAGGGGGCAAAATGAAAAAAGATAAACACTGGCATAGATGTACATGCATACATATATTTAAACATATGTATAATACTTCTTTATGTACAGTATCTCTTTTTACCAAAATCATATGTGGTAATGTATATCCTGTCTCTTTCTTTTCTCACTTAACATGCTATGTCACATATAAATCATGGTGGACACACTCAAATGCTTCAGTGGATGAGGTGGGTAACATAAATGAGAAAATCAGGGACTGGAGAAGTGTGTGGACCATGGCACATCGAGAGCCCATGCTCCTTTGCAAGGCGTAGCTGGTATTTGAGTCCAGCTGCTGATTGCCATGAGGGAATTTAGGCCTAAGATTACCATATTCTCTGACTTTTCAAATAATAGTTGGAATCTGGATGTTTTTGTGAAACCTGAGTTTTAAATATCAACAATGAATTCACCATGAGGGTCAACATTATGTGGGTCAAACAAAACATGTTTGCTACTAGTGCAAATCACAGGCCTTGTTTTGGGTTCCAGTAGAAATCCACCCCAAATTTTCTGAAAGAAAAGTTCACAGAGCAACCGCAACAAAATCCCAGGCAACAGAATCACCAACTCAGGCCTACTGGATCAACACCTCTATAGAAGCACTCGGGAATCTGAATTTTTAACAAGGAGTTTCTAATGTAAACTCAAGTATGAGAATCAAGCATATAGCATAATTTTTAGGAGCTACATACCTATATTTAAATTCCAAAGTATTAGGGTATCATATTTTATTAAAACTATTCCCTTATTTATGGACATTCAGCTGGATATGAGTATTTTCCAACTTAATGGTTTAAAAATACTCATTATATTTTAAACATATAATGTCCTGACTCCTGGTGTAGTTAAGCATTTTTTCCCTTACATGTTTACAAGCTGCTTGCATTTCTTCTACAGGAGGGAGTCTGTAGATACTCATGGGATAACAATGACACTATTTAGAGTGTGACACACAACACCTACACTGTGTCAGTTTCCCTGATACCCTCTTACCTTCTTCCTAGGCTCCACCCTCCATCGCCCAAATTCCTGTTTGCCTTCAACAGGGACTCACTAAAACCAGTAATCACTCTGCCAGGGTTTTATATTTTCCTTTAGAATTATTTTCACCTGTTTATTTCCTTTATACTTGCTATTTAATAGTCTATCTTTTCTTTATCTATTTGGAATAGCTCTGTGCTAGTGTTTTTATAAAAACATATAGTGCATTAATAAAAATATTATAAAATTGTTAGCTTACTTAATCCACTACAATTAGTACAGTTTTATTTTAATCATATTAACCATCTAAAACAAGCACCACCATTTAAGACTGAATTTTAGGTTTCCTTTTTTTTTCTGCTTTTAGAAATTCATTGTATTTTATAGCATGCATTTTCAGCATAATGTTATAATATGTTAACTGCAGGAAAGCCACTAAGTATTTTACTTTGTTAAATAATAGCAAGGAATTATAAAGATTTAAATAGTGTTATATACAAGTTAACGTTTTTCAAACTCAGAAATGGACTTTAAAAAAAGGTTTGGGACAAACTTTCTCTCAAGAGCTCTAATTTCAAAACCCAAAAGGGATTTCAAAATACAAGTAAATAAATGTCAAAGCCTCTTGGCCTCTGTTCTGCCATTTTCTGCCTGAAATCCTGCCAAAATGAAATTTTCCATTCAAGGACTGGCATTTACTAAGCTGATTTTTAAAAGATTCATTTTCAAAAGTAGAGGAAACTTTGTGAAACTTTTGACGTTTCTCTCTGTAGATAGAACAGCTGCCTCTATGGACATTTTCTACAATCATAACATTTTTTGAAAAACACAATTTCAGCTCTTCTAAAGTCTTCATCCACTGGGTCGTTTTTCCCCACTAGGAAGCACAAACGATAAACAGCCGCCGAACTAAAGGGTAGTGTTTCAATGATACCAAGGCACAAAAAGAACAGACAGAAAATAAGAGAAAGTGCGTGAGAAAGGAGCATGATTCAATTTTTCACGTGCAAGAGTGGCATCTCTATCTCAAAGTTTTATGCTCTTTCAGCAAAACTGAGCTGTAGGGAGACTGGCTGTCTGCTTATTCACATGAGTTCAAATATTTAGAGGTTATGAGTTCGTTTAAAGAATTCCAAGGGGAGAAATATGCAGCACTGGCAACACTTGGAAAAATCAGAGGATTAGCGCCCAGCTTCTGTGTGCCAGTTCATCAGTGGGAGGCTGGGGAGAGGGGTCGGGATAGGGGCCTGTGGAGGAGTGGGAGTCCTGGGGCAAATAGAAACTAAACTGTCGCCGGCGAAAACCTGCATTTTATCTAAAAGAAGCTATAAAAACTTAACAAGAAATTGTGGGATGAGTCAGAGGCAGAAATGAAAATGATAGATCCTTAAATGAGAAACCTGGAATCCATCTACAATATCAAACTGTTTGTACTTCTAAAAACATGACTTGACGAAGCAGCAAGCAAAAGCTACTAGTCCTTTTTTAAGGCTCTCTTCTCATTTTCCTTATACTCTTCCTTTGCTCTTGAGTAGTTTTACTTGTAAGCGGCGCACCCCGAAATTATCCCCCCGTGAACCTTCCTTTCGGATTTTTTTTTCTTTTTTTCCCGCTTGTT
>PVKH010048082.1:0-10233 GCA_004027955.1 Chaetophractus vellerosus | reverse complement strand
GGCCTCCTGAGGGCTTTGGAGATATCCAGGTCCTATATCAGGGCAGATAGCCCCAGAGTTTGGTGCCTTACCAGTGGGCCCTAATTTGGAATCCTTGCTCCTGAGAGTGACAGAGTCTGACCGAAATATGTCTTCACTGCACATGGTCCATCTGTCTCTTCTATTCAAACCTATATTTGATGCCAGAGTTTTAGGTGTACTTCCATAGACCGGAGACTATGGCTGTCCATGTGCCAACTGGGTCCAAGGACTCTGTGGACCTGCAACTCCTATGCTACAACTCAATGGACTCACCCAGGACACCTAGTTGGGAGTTGATGATGGATGACGGCTATGCTGGGGAATGGAGAGAGCCTGCAGCTGCAGGCAGGATAATCTCTTCCATCGTATCCACAGTATATAAGCCCCCTCTCACTTGGTGGTGGAGGGGACATCACCATCCCAGGCTCCTTGGGATTGGGGGAAGAACTATGGACTAGAATGGACTTCTTGGTGTCCTGCTATAGACTTGTGATATATGTAATGGAAGAAATTGTAAAATTATGTGGAGACAGGGTCACTGGACACTTTGGGGGCAGGGAGAGGGAAGGGCAATTGTAATGCAGGGTTTTTTTGGGACTTGGGAATTGTCATGGGTGATGTTGCAATGGAGGATGTAGGCCATTTTGTATCATCATGTATCATGCGGAACTGTGTGGGAGAGAGGGTTGTCTACAGTCTGAACTGTGATCCATGCTTGATGGCAAAGCCCCAAAATGTGTGTATCTATCACAGGTGTTATGCCACACTGATGAGGGATGTCTATGTGGGAGGTTGTGGAAGGTGTGGGGGGGTGGCATATGGGTACTCCTGGAATTTCTGTGTAACA
Source organism: Chaetophractus vellerosus (assembly GCA_004027955.1). Lineage (NCBI taxonomy): Eukaryota > Metazoa > Chordata > Mammalia > Cingulata > Chlamyphoridae > Chaetophractus > Chaetophractus vellerosus. Next base: position 9,365 of record PVKH010048082.1, on the reverse strand, counting down.
TTTATGTAATCAATGTATCCTAAAATATATATATATATAATTAAAAAAATAAAAAAAATTTAAAAAGTAAATAAATAAATAAAATAAAAGGTGGTATATTTATACAATGAATATCAATCAGCAATTAAAAGGAATGAACAACTGATACAAACAATATGGATGAGTTCTCAAAAACATTGTGCTGGGTGAAACAAAAAAACTTACAGAAAACAGTACATACTGAATGATTCTATTTTTATGAGATTTTGGAATAGGCAAACTAATCTATGGTAGAAAAATATCAGAATAGTACTTAGCTGGGATGGGGAGTAGAGGTGGGGATTGACTAAGAAGGGACATTATGGAACTTTCTGGGATGATGGCAATGATTGAATGCACAGGTTACACAGGTGTATGCATTTGTTAACTTAACAAATGAATATACATACATTTTACACCAAGAAATATTGAACTCTAGTCAATTAAGTGCATGTTTAAGTACTTATGGGGAAGTATACCGATTTTTTTTATCAAAAAAAAATGAAAAAAAAAAAAAGATGAATTAATGACTAGAGAGACACCTAGAGGGACAGATCTGTGATACAGTATAGAAACATGTAAAATATAGTAAAGTATAGTAACACGATGATGATAGAATCTAGATAGTGGGTGTGCATGTGTTCATGGTGAAATTCTTTCACCTTTACTGTATGTTTGAAATTTTTCATAATAAAATGTTGGGGGGTGGGGGAACTAAAACAAAACCAATCAATGAAACAAAAAACTATCATCCTTATGAGAGTTGAAGTCGCAGAGTTATATAATAATAATAATTTAAAAAAGAAAAGTTCAGTAAGTTATAAATTATAGCCACAGGCAGCATCTTTAATTCTGGGTCACTTTGCTTTGCTTGTTGCTGAGTTATATGAACATAGTTATATGGGAAAATGAGTGAATCAAGACTTTTATATTATCCATAAATCCTACTGGACCAAGAAACCAACACAAACCAAGATGTCCCTCCTCACAGACCTTTTGTATATCCACAGACTGGCGAATATTCAGCTTTCTTTTTCTCTGAAACGTATCCAAGTCCCATAGTTGTGCTGTATCAGAAGACGTAGTGATGGCATATCTTCCTGATGCATGCACAGAGATTGAAAATACTGATGATTCATGCCCTCTCATCCAGCTAACAAGCTCCTTGGTGACTGTGGTTAAAAAGTAAAATTATTATACAGGTAAAACATAATATATCATCCATTCAGTTGATGGCTAGGGATTATATGAGGCAACTACATTAACATCTACAAAAATGGAAACCTGTGGCTAGTTGATCAGGTATCTTACGGAACATGTCAGAAACATGTATTTTGGAAGTATCAGGAGATGAGGCTGAAAAAGGGTTTAAGAAGAACCTTGAATGTGATGCTATGGAGTTTGGGCTTTCTCTTGTGAGTAATAGTTTTATGTATGCGAGTACCAGATCTGGTCTGTGTTATAAAAGAACACTCAGAGGATATATAGTGGATGTCTTGGCAGGGAAGGGAGAGATTAGACAAGACTAATTTGTATTTTGCTATAATAATCCAGGTAAGAGATAAGGAGGGCCTAAACTATACAATAGGTGTCACTAAGAAAGTGACAGTGAAGACAGAATAAATCAATTGAAGCCCTGCTGAGGTGTAAGTCAAAGGACTTAGTTATCAAATGGATGTGTTCAGATAAAGCAGGAGTTAAGACTTGACAGTTCTATTTTAGTTACATAAGCAGATGGTGGTACTATTAACCAGTGTAAGAAAGACATGAGGAAAGATTTAGCTAAGGGGGAAGAAGGCAATGAATTTGATTTTAAAACTGATCTTGTGGTACCTGCATGTGTGTGTATACACAGACACACAAGTAGAGAAAACAATCTGGTATGGAAAATAACAAAAACTACTCATAATTTTCATTGGTAGTACAATTAAAGGTGATTTTCATTTTCTCTTTACACTTTTCTGTATGATTCCAAGTTTTCTACAGTAGGCAGGAAAAAAAAAGAAAAAGATTTTCCCCCCTAAATAGATGGAACTGAGGAGAATAATTAGAAACCGAGATATAAATCTGGGAAACATGAAGATTCAAAGTTGGTCAAAACTGAAGACAGAAGAAGAGATAAATCCCATAGGGATGGAGAAGTGGTTTCCAAATACCAGTCTACAGTCTGGCATTAGTCAATGATCAATTTTTCACTGGTCTTCAGCAAAATGAGATAAATCAAGACAATGTAGGGAGTTTTTTTCACAAAGCTAAATTTAAAGTATTACACTTTAATATATTATTATGTCCCTCTAAATTTCATTGTGTTAAAAAATCCCTTGTTTTATGAAATGAAATTGTATCATTTTTCCAATGTCAATTAGCAAAATTAAAAGTTGACAACCTACATGGATTCCTCTACTTAATTTTTTTTAAATTAGGTCAAAAATCCAAAAGTCTAGGAACCACTAAAGGAATCCATGAGAGCAACTACTAAGAAGCAGTGAGAAAGAAAGGAGAATTAGGAGAGCTGATAGGAAGAAAGCTAAAAAGACTCTTAAAGTAATTGAAAGTTGTCAAACGCTACTGAGAAGTAGAATGAAAAAACTTAAAGAGGATCTAAATAATGAGCGGTTACTAATGACCTTATAAATAAAAGTCTCAAGAGCACGTGATGGAGCGGGGGGAACCAAGAGTAAGAATACATCAATGGATGCCATTAGGAAGCAGGATTTGGCAGCGAAGGGATGGAGGTAGTCGGGGAGCTAGGCAGGGCTTTATTAGGATGGGAGTTCAAAAGAGATGAGAACAAGAGAATGGGTGGAATCCAAGGGGAGCAATCACAAATGTCTATAAAGATTTAGTATTTTAGAATTTTTGTCACAGCAATGTTTGTTATTCCAAATATTAGAAATAGTTTAAAAGTCCAACAATATGTAATTGGTTAATAATTATTGCACATCTATACAGTGGATTACTAAGTATCTATTTTAAATCTAGTATAAAATTTTTTAATGAGGTGAGAAGACTCCAGAAAACAACATAGAAAGGATGATTATATATTTCTTCGAGTATAAAATAGGTACCTGCATAGAAAACAGACCAGGAGGATAGATCCTCGTTATTAAAACACTGACTGTGTGTCTCTGGGCATTGTTGAACAATGAATGTTTTTTCTTCCTTGTGTTTAGAGCAAAAGTATAGAGCAGTGATCAAGAGCAGGGACCCTGCAGCCATTTACAAGCTGAGGGACCTTGATCAAGTTATCTCTGTGACTCAGTTTCCTCATTGGAAAAATGGGGATTATAATAGTATCCATCCTCTTGGGTTATTATGATGATTAAAATGAATTAATATGTATCAAGTCATAGACCAGTACATGGCAGAGTAAACACTATATAAATGTTAGCTATCATTATTGGTGTCCTTATCTTTATAAATATAACACAGGAATTACTTTAATAACAAAAAACAATACAGCTGAAATATCTCCTTTTTAAAGAATAAGAGTAAGACATTCAGTCTGCAGAACCCTATGTTCCTAATAAAAACTATGTAGATATGTTAGAAAAATAGTATCTGTATACTTTATTTTTGTACCTCAGTCTACATTTTACTTTGCTTCAAAAAGACAAACAGGAGGACTTCTTACCTGTGTCAAAACACTTAACAGAATAATCAGCTAATGCCACAAGGAATTCAGACTTCCTACGAAGATTAAAGGCCAGAGCTGTGCAAGCTTGTGCTGTTCGCTGTACAAGATTAAACCTATTAAGAAATTACTATGTTAATATCAGAAATTCTTCAAATAATCCTAGAAATTTATTATTGGAGGAGACCTTAGAGAAAAATCAGCTACCATTTTGGTAGGCCAAAATAGATTATGAATGGTACTGTATGCCATGCTAAGGAGTTTGCACATAACTAACATGGAATGGGAAACCGTCACACGTTTTTAACGATAACAGAATCACAATTAAGTATGTCTTTTAGGAGGAGGATGTTGGCAGCAAGGGGCAAATGGATGGAAGAAGAGGAGGAACGGAGGTTATTAAGAAAGCTACTACAGAGAATCTCAACCAGAGTTACGGGTACAAAACAGAAAGGACAAACAGGAGAGGTTTCAGAAGCCGAGTGGAGAGGGACTGGTGATGCACTAAATATGGGGTAAAGAGGGAACCACCAGGAATTCCTCATATGTAAAATGAAGGTAAGAAGAGATATAAAGTTGCTGTGGTGATTAAATGAAATACTGCATGTAAAGTATAGAGTACTTGGCACATAACTAGAATTTAATTTATAAAAATTAAGTTTTTGCCCTTGGGCAAAGGAGAAACAAGTTTAGGGTTAGGAAACAAGTTTGGTTTTAAATATGCTGAATTTAAGGACTTTGCAAAACATCTAGAGCAGCGCTGCCCAAAATAAATATAATGCAAGCTATATATGTAATTATAAATTTTCAAGGAGCCACATTAAAAAGGTAAAAAGAAACAGGTAAAATAAATGTTCATAGTATATTTTATTTAAGTCAATATGTCTCTAAAATATTAATTTCAACATATAATCAACATAAAATTTGAGATAGTTTACATTCTTTTTTTTTTTTCACACTAAGTCTTCAAAATCCTTAATTTGGACTAGTTACTTTTCAAGGGCTCAATAGGCATATCTGACTAGTGGCTACCGTAATGGAGAGGCCAATCTAGGAGATTTCAGATTGGCAGTGGAAGTAAGTTGGTGTTAACAGTGTTTACTGGCAGCTGAGCCTGAGGCTTGGTGGTGATGAGATTATCAAAGAAAAGTATCTGGAAGATGGAAGGAAGTGGGCCAAGGACAGACACCTGGGTAGCACAACATTAAAGGGGCTGGCACTGGAAGAAGAGTCAGGAAAACAAACAAGGGAAAAACTGATCAAAGGGCAGAAAAATCAGGAAAGGGTCATACCATGAAGAAAAGGAAAAATATCTAGGGAATGGAAGATAAGATCATTTAGTGCTTTAGTAAGATGAGACTTGAAAAGAGACCATTGGATTGGGCAATTAGGAAGACTGAAGGGAGCCTAGTGTACTGGGCTTTAGAATCAGACAGGCCTAATTTCTAGTCTCAGCTCTGCCGTTACTAGCCAAAAATGTTTAAAGGCAAACAAAAGGGACAGTAAGCAAAATAAAAAAGAGGAAAACTCATGTTGCAAAGTCCCAAGGGAGGCTACAGAAGACAGGAGTGAAGAACTGGCTATAGGGATCAGCACTGGAAGAAACTAAGAAAATCCATTTTTGTGAATAAGGTGAGAAAGAGGTATGCTTGAGGTTGCTGTGGGAAGAGGAAGGGAGGCTTGAAGTCTTCTATGTTCTCCTGAATTAGGCTAGGCAGGCAGAATAAGCATAAGGTGGAACATAAGGAGACAAGGAAACTGGTAAAACTTTGGAACATAGTGGAGAATGGGAAAATTAAATGCAATAAATAAGCAAATTAATTGCTAATCATTGATGTACATTGTTATGTAATGGAGTCAATCAACAATTATTTTTCTTTTGTCCAGCAGTGGAAGCAAACAAGAGACACTGTATTACTTTAAGATTGGGAATTGGAAGGAAGTATAGGCAAGAATGAAAGAGTGGGAGAGTTCTGCCCATTACTTTTTTGATAAAGAGCAGAAACAATGATATCACATTTCCTCCTAATAAATCACAGATAAATAAATCTTACGAAGGAACACCTCTTCTTTTCAGGAACTATTTAAGTTACTGAGATCATGTGTTTCCTACAAACAAGGAAATTCTCCTACATAATCACATTATAGCCATCAAAATCAGGAAATTATAGCAACCCATTACTATCATCTAATCTTCAGACTCCACTCAAATTTTGTCAGTTGTCCCAATAATATCCGTTACAGCAAAAGGATCAGATTCAGGCCTCTATTGTCATGTCTCTTTAACCTCCCTCAGTCTGGAACAGTTCTTCAGTCTTCCCTCAATTTTCATGATGGTGACACTTTTAAAGATTACAGGCTCATTTTGTCATAGCATGCCCTTAATTTAGCTTTCTCTGATGTTTCAGATAATTAGATTCAGATTACATATCTTTAGCAGAAATATCACAGAGGTGATGATGTGATCTTCTCATTACCTCCTATCAGGTGGCATACAATTTTGATTTGTCCCAATATTGGTTACGGTAATTTAAATCATTTTATCAAGGTGGCATCTGCTGGCTTCTTCACTGTAAAATTACTCTTTTTTTCCCTCTGTAACAAATATTTTGTGAGGAGGTGCTTTGTGACGAAGGTAAATATCTGTTTCTCATTAAACTACTGATTGATTGATTGATTGCAGCATGAACTCATGGATTTCTATTCTATCCAAGGGGTTATTATTACCCATTACTATCATTATTTATTTTGATGCTCAAATTGTCTCAGATTTGGCCAGAGGCCACTCCTTCCAAGCTGGTGGCTGTATCCTTTTGACACATCCCCAGAATTCTTTAAACAATTCCTTCTTTCTGGCTACGAGATGTCCTAAGCTCATCTTGCACCTTCCTTGCCCTGGTCCTGAAACTGGCCATTTTTTTAAGAATCCCTGGTTCTTTTCAGGAGAGAGTGGTATTTGGAAACCAAGAACTGGGCACTAGGTGTATTCCTTACAACTGTAACAGAGAGCTAACTAATATAATTATAGTTGCTGAGTCATTATCTAAATGCTTTCTAGCTTTCTGATATATTGTGATATAGCCAGAAGCAAATATCTGTAACTGTTGTGACTCACGGAACTGTAATCCAGATGCCTTGTTTCTTTGAAGCTGATGCTGTGTTTCCTAACTACATAATCTTTACCTCATAACTGAACAGTAAGTAATGAGACAACTCCTAACTGGACCTGCTTGTAACGCTTTACCTTGTTTTGCAACCCTGATGTCTGATGCTCCTACACGTAGCCCCTCAATGTTTATTAATGAAGTAACATGAGTCAGCCCAGAACTGACCACCCCAATTCCTAAGCTGTCTTGCTAGACCAAGCCAGTTCTAACCAAAGTTGGCCTGCCTGACACGTGCAATAACTTTAAATGAGCTAACCATTAATCAGTCCGCACAGACTCAGAGATTAGATGATCTCTAACCTGCTCATCTCAAACTACCTTGCTCATTATCCTAAGCCTGCCTGCCTTTGTTTGATCGCTATAAAACATTGAGTTTCTCCAGTTCAGGGAGACAGATTTGAGGACTGTCCTTCTGTCTCCACGAGGCTAGCCTTTGTTGAATAAACTCTTTCTTAAAATCCTGGTGTCACTTAATTCTAGTGCACATCAGGCAAGGAATCACTTTTGAGCTACAACACTATGGGGGTATTGTTGCTCCCAAACCCTGTCAGCAGACAAAGCCAGAGAATACATGTACAAATATTCACACATACACATACTTAAACTCACCCACACCTCTATTTCTATATCTATTGACATATATTCAAAACAATAAGTTCATACTGATATATCCAATCCCAATCCAATACCACAAAATTCATTGTAGTTTTCTCCATTTCCATATTTGTAATTCCCTTTCCAATACTGAGAAAACTGGCCCCGATTATAGTCAATATATTTACTTATCTGATCAAGGCCCCCGGTATTAAACTAATTTCCCTTCACTGCCCTCATTCCCCACGCAGACACCCTCTGATTCCCTTGCTGGCCACTGCAGCCCTCCCTCCCACCTAACCCCACTGCGCAGATGCCTACCTGGTCAATCTAACCTAACTGCTTTGGATTAAATTGTTCAGCAAGGGAAGAGGCAAAGAAGAGGAAGAAGAGTGAGAACTGATTCTTTTAAATTCTTAGATTTGATACACTGCAACAATTATGTACAAAGGAAACTGTTCTTTCTAATTTGCCTTAGGAATGACCAGAAATTAAGTGATAAATTGGCAATAACGAATTTCAAATTTAAGGAAAAGAAGCTACTAGAGATACTAAAACCAGGACATCAATTCTCTAAGAAATTTAACCATATTATCCTTCTACCCTTTCCCATTTTCTTCTTTCAACACTTACGACACTGTTTTGCAGCCTAGCAAAGTACCCGGAATGTATTAAGAACTTAATAGGGCAGGCTGTATAGCCCAGTGGATTGGGCGCCAGTACACCACATGGGAGGCCCCGGGTTCGGTTCCTGGGGACCTCTCTGAGCGGGCAGATGGCCTTGAGAAAGGCAAGCCGCCATGGGTGGGGCAGAGCCGCCGTGGGCAAGGCAGAAAGCTGCCATGGGCAGGGCGGAGCCACCACAGGCAGGGCAAGTCACCCGCGACACGGAGCCAAGCCACCCACAAATCACGAAGCTGAACAGCCTGCAAAACACGGAGCTGAGCCGCCCGCGAAACGGAATGGAGCCACCCACAAGCGGGGCAAGCCGCCTGAGTGGAGGGCTGACTCGGCGCGTCACCGCAAAAACGGGGGGAGACAAGAAGTAGACATAGAAGAACACAGAAAAAAATGAACACACAGCAAAAGCAAGCAGAAGGGGGGGGATATGTAACAATAAATAAATAAATTTTTAAAAAAAAGAACTTAATAAATATTCCTGAATGAATAATGAATAGCAGTTACTAAAATAGTGAGTGAGGTTAGTAACTTGTTAATTAGGTAAATATCAAAAGTATTTGCTTACCTGTTTCCATACAAGTCAAAAACATAGATATTTCCTTGATGGTCCCCAGCCATTAAGCAATCACCTGAGCTGTCAAAAGCCACATTCAAAAATCGCAAAATTTTTGGAAGGTAATCAGAAGTGCTGTGAATGATGTTCACAATAATTCTGTCACAAAAAAAAATCCATTAAATTCCATGTTAAACATTATTTGACATTATGAAAAATATGACTAATAGTATGCTTTACTAATTTTGAAGTGTTTTTGCCTACCCATTCTTCCCTCTCCTTCTGCTACTGCTCCTCCTCTACCCATTGCAAGCATCAATTCTATAATGATTTCTGAAAACAGTTCAGAAAATTATGAATGATCAAAGTAGTTACTATTCATGTATTCATCAAATACTTGAGAACTCACTATGTGTCAGGCACTGAGGAAGCCAGAAGCTAATAATGTCATTAAGAGACATGGTTTCTGCTCTCAGGGAACTTACTGTTTAGTGGAAAGACAGACATTAAACAAACACATATAAACATATTCATAAATTGTGATTAAGTGATAGAAAACAACAGGGTATAAGAGAATGTATTTTATTTTTATTTTATTTTTTTTGCAGTTTCATGGATTTTATTTTAAAATTTTATTCTAGTCCCATATATACAACCTAAAATGGGTTTTATTATTATTATTTTTTTTAAAGATTTATTTATTTATTTATTTTTATTT
>PVKH010048081.1:0-10231 GCA_004027955.1 Chaetophractus vellerosus | reverse complement strand
GAGCTCGCTGGGAAACCACATGGGAGGCCCTGGGTTCGGTTCCCGGGGACCTCTCCTAGCGGGCAGACTGCCTTGAGAATGGCAAGCCGCCATGGGTGGGCCGGAGCCGCCGTGGGCAGGGCAAAAAGCTGCCACGGACAGGCAAAAGCCGCCACGGGCAGGGCAGGTCGCCTGCAAATCGAGCGCAGCCAGCCACCCGCGAACTGAAAAGCCGGCCGTGATGGAAGCAGAGGCCGCCCACAAGCGGGGAAAGCCGCGCCTGCGCAGTGACCAAGTCTCGGCGTGTCGCCGCAACGGGAGGGAAGGGGAGATATGTAATAAAATAAATAAATCTTTAAAAAAAAAAACAAAAAAAAACTTGGGCACAAATACTCATAGCAGCTTTATTTGTTATATCCCCAAATTGGAAACAACTGAAATGTCTATCAAACGATAAATAAATTGTGATATATCCATACAACTGAATACTACTCAGTAACAAAAAGGAACAAATCACTGATACATGTGGGAACAGAGATAAAGCTCAAAATAACTATGCAGAGTAAAAGAAACCAGACAAAAGAGTACATACTATTTGAGGCAATTTGGACAAAACTCTGGAAAATGCAAACTGAATCTACAGTGACAGACAGCAGGTCAGAGGATGGTTATCTAAGAAAGGGGAAGGGAAAAGGATGGATTATAAAGGGGCATTAGAGAGCCTTTGGGGTAATGAATATGTCCATTATCTTGACTATGGTAACAGTTTCTTGGGTAAAGGGGCATTCCTCATTTTATTGCACTTTGCTTTATTGCACTTAGCAGATATTGCATTTTCTACAAATTTAAGGTTTGTGGCAACCCTGCGTTGAGCAAGGTTTTTTCTAACAGCACATCCTCAATTTATGTCTGTCACATTTCAAGGTATGTACATTGTTTAATTTTTCAGACATAATGCTATTTGCTCACTTAATGGATTGGGTATAGTATAAATATAGCTTTTATATGTACTGGGAAACCAAAAAATTGGTGTGGCTTACTTTATTGTGATATAAACTTTACTGCGGTGGTCTAGAACAAACCCATGATATCTCTGAGGGATGCCTGTATGCATATGTCAAAACTTTATCAAATTGTACACTTTAAATATGTTCAGTTTACTGTGTGTCAACTAGACCTCAATAAAGCTGTAAAAGTACAAAAGAGCCCTACTAAACAGACCTTATAATTACTCAGGTTATATACTAGGATCCTCCCAAAATAACCAAAATGTGCAATAAACCAAAGCTTCCCAACTGGTGTCAAAATATTGAACCCTTCAGCCCCCAGGCAGCCAAGCAGGACCTGGAGAGGCTGGAGCCCCAGGCCAGCTACTTCCCGCTGCAAGCAGCCCTCTTCATTTATTCCAGTGCTGGAATCCTTTTCTTTGGTGGTCAGATGATGAAAGAAGTTGAGAGGCACTGAACAAATGGTTGCAATGACCAAAGGTTAGCCCACTAGTTCTCAACTCTGCACATTAGAAACATGTGGGGGAACTTTTAAAAAGTACTGATGTCCAGGCCACGTAGAAGTCTGATTTAATTGGTCTGCGGTAGGGCACTGGTATTTTTTCAAACTCCCCAGGAGATTCTTTCCTGCAGCTGAGGCTGAGAACCATGCACCTATGTGTGTTTATGTGTTTGAGATTAGGCTGGGGGACATGAATGTGATGTAGTTACTTCTGACTCTTGGTACCAGTGTCAGAGTCTATCAAGATTTCATAAAATTATCAAAAAATGGTTCATTCTGCTATATTGCATTAGGCAACGAGCAACAAACATATGAAACGTGTTATTCCTCATGATGAGAAAGCTGCAAATATCAATAGGAAAAAAAGCTCTGGAGAGATCCTTGGATGGTGAGTTTCATTAGATCAAAATGAGGCAGGAAAAGGCTATCCCTTTACTGGAAGTGTCCTCCCAGGACCAGGTACATTGGGCAGGCGCTGGCACAGAAGCCCGGCCTGAGGGGCCATGGCTGGCCCAGTGAAACCGGCAACTAGTGCACTTAAGAGGTAGTTCCCCAAAGATGGAATAGCCCAGGCCCAGCCTCAATGTATCCCCAAAGGCTGTCTGCTGACTTCTTCACCTCCTGAGTTTCTCCCCTCCTTGAAGGCTCCTCACAGAGGGTAAGAGGGAGTCCTTGCTCTTTGGAATTCAAAGGAGCTGGGTGAGCAGATGGAGATACTCAGAAGTTGGCTGCTCGACCCAGGAAGCTGGTCCTGGAGGAAGGACACCCTAGTGCTTTACAGATAGAAGACAAGAGATAAATGCTCAACATTGGGCCAAGCTTAAGCTTTTTAATCCAGAGAATTACTGTGTATTTTCAGCCCTGAGCTGGGACAGAGTATTAAGATTTGACTTAGCCAGGCCCCGCTCTGTGGAGGAAAACTGAGGCCACTGGAAATAATCTTAACTTCCTCTCTCTCTTTGTCTGTTAATGTATCCAGTCTTGAACTCAGCCTTACTTTCTTCCTTTTGGTCTCAGGGGAAAGCAGATTCCTTCCTCCTGCTGAAATATATCCCTTTGTGCTCTTGACCCCATCCACTGGATCTCCTCGAGGACGATGCTCCATGAATTACTCTTCTTTCTCCCATATCACTAATTTCTTCTCTTTTACCAGGTCTCTCTTGGCAGTACACAAACATGTTCAAGCTCTCCCAACTTTAAAAAGAAAGAAAGAAACCTACACCCGAAACACGCTCCCTTGAGTTTCTGTCCTCCAGATAATACCCTGTCTACTCTTCCTTCCCTTCTCCACCAGTCTGGCTTCTGCTCCCAAGATTCCACTAAACTGCTCCGGCAGCAAGACTCAAGCTGCCCAATTCAGTGGGCATCTCTGTCTTCTGGCTGCATTTGGCTCTAGAGACCATTCCCTTCTTCTTTAAACCCTCCACCCGCTGGTTTCCATGACACCCTTTTTTCTCTTGTGCGCCACCTCTTTCTTTGTCCTCCTTTTCCTGAACTACTGGTGCTGGCTCAGGATTCCATTCTTGGCCTACCCTCTACTTGGGCGATCTCATCTGTTCTTGTTACCTGTTCAGACCACTCACAGGCTGATGATTTCCAACTGTGTATCTCTCCCCCGTGTATAAATGCCCACTGATATCTCAAACACCAAAGGTCCAAGATGGAATGTATCTTCCTCTTTCCTCCCCACAACTCTGCTCTTCCTTCCTGGGTCCCCATGTCAGTGAATGGCATACCCCGTCATCCATGTGACAAACCCTAGATTATGCCTTCCTTTACCCCACATCCAGTCTCCAAAGCCTGCCAACTATTCCTTTTTTTTTTAAGATTTTTTTTTATTATATATCCCCGCTTTCTGCTTGTTCTTGCTGTGTTCATTTTTGCGTTCTTCTGTGTCTGCTTGTTTCCCCCCGCTGCAGCGACCTGCCGAGTCAGCTCACCGCACGGCGGCCTGCCTGCTTGCGGCGGCTTGCCCTGCTCGCAGGGGCTTGCCCTGCCCGCGGGGGCTTGCCTTCTCGAGGTGGTCTGCCTGCTCGAGGAGGCCCTGGGAACCAAACCCAGGGCCTCTCATGTGGTAAACCGGAGCCCTAACAATTGAGCTATAGCCGGTTCTCCCAACTATTCCTTTTTAATACTTTCCACATCTATTCCTTCCTTCTACCCCAACTGCTGCCTCCCTAATTCAAGCCCTTATCTTCTCTCACCTGGGCTATTACAATAGTCTCCTAATAGTTATTCCACCTGCTAATCTTTCTCCTTTTAAAGCTTTTCTCAGCATAGCAGCCGGAGGGCTCTTTCAAAAGTATAAATCTGACCAACTCTGCTTAAAATCCTTCAAAGGCCTTCCTTCTATTTGATGCCTCTAAAGGCCTTTATCATCTGCCCCCATCATCCTCTCATCTCGAACCATTCATTACCATCTATTTGATGCCTTGTGATTTTGCTCAAGCTCTTCCTTCTCCTTGGCAGGCTCTTCCCACTTCTCTTTGCCTATATGACTCTAACTCACCCTTCTAGACTTTGCTCAAGATCTGCAGAAAGCCTTCTCTGCACCCCCAGATTTCACTAAGAGTCCCTTCTTTATGCTCCCAATAGCAACCTGTACCAGTACATGTCTCAAACATAGTCTTAAGTTATTTCATTCAAAAGTAAATGTTTATATATCTGTAAGCTGAAGTTCCAAATTCATTTCCACTGAGAAAAATGTACTTGAACTATAATGTAAGGGCAGAGCTTTCTGGCAGTGAGAACACACAGAAAGCAGGCAGTGTCCTTCTCTAGGGTCCTTTAAAACGAGGACTGGGGGAAGTGGATATGGCTCAAGCGACTGGGCTCCCACCTACCACATGGGAGGTCCCAGGTCCGGTTCCTGGTGCCTCCTGGAGAAGGCGAGCTGGTGTGACTGACAGGCGTGGGGAGCACATGCAACAAGACGATGCAACAAAAGAGACACAAAGAGGAAAGACCATGAGAGACACAACAAACCAGGGAGCTGAGGTGGCTCAAGTGATTGAGCACTTCTCTTCCACATGGGAGGTCCCAGGTTCAGTGCCCAGTGCCTTCTAAAGAGAATATGAGCAGACACAGAGAGCACTCAGCAAACAGACACAGAGAGCAGACAGTGACCTCAAACAATGAAAGGGGGGGAGGAATAAATAAATAAAATAAATCTTTTTAAAAAATCAGGACTGGTTTTCAACTAACTGGGCTAAATTTGGCATCTGTAAAGGCAGATAGATGGAGGGACAAGAAGGCCATACAAAGAATCCAGCTTGGGGATTCTTTGGTTTTTGACCTATTATCTTCAGTCAGGGTTCTCAGAGGAATCCAAAGTCTTACATATTCCAGGGTTAAAGCTGCTCCTTAGCCCTCAGGGGAAAATAGAAGATAGGCCCCACTCCTGAGGCTCTTCCCAGACTGGAATTCAGACGGAGGAAAGACAAGCCACCCCACTTTAACCACCGTCCCCCTGGCTCTGGGCCAGGACGCCACCAGACTGTATGTCGGCCATGCAGGGAGGGAGGCCCAGCTCGCTGACTGACAGACCTCACGCCTGGGACCACACTGGCAGCTGCTCCTCCCAAAAGGCTCAGCACTCAGCTCAGTCGGGCGCTGAGAGATCAGGATTCAGTGAGGAGACAAACAGCATCTGCCCCCCTCAAGGTGCAGTGAAGTTCAGAGAGCAGTGACCAGGCACCGGGGAATCCAGAAGGGTAAACAACCTCTAGACAGGGCAAGCTGGCTTCCTCTAAGAGCTCAAGCCCCAAGCTTCATTTTCCAGTGGGGGGGGGGGGAATACACAAAATATTTTAGGAATCGGTGTCTCATGTTTCCTGCCCCCAGCCCCACTCCAGACCAGTCCCCTCTCCATCAGCCTCTGTTGGGTTGAAAAATTAGAAATTGTTCTATTCCCTTAGTCCTCAAGGGACTGTACAACACCAAGAGTGAACCCAAATATAAACTGTAGACTTTAGTTAAAAATAATAGATCAATACTGGTTCATCAATTGTAACAAATGTAGCACACTGATGCAAGATATTAATAATAGAAGAAATCGTGTGTGGGAGGGGGAGAGAGGTTTATGGGAACTCTGTACTTTCTGTACAATTTTTCTGTAAACCCAAAATTGCTCTAAAAAATAAAACCTGTTTTTAAAAATGCAAATATCAAAGGAGGTCCCAGCAAGGACGTGGGGTAGAGAAGGGCCTGGGTCTTTGCTATTACATATCCCATTCAGGAAGGAATGGCTGGCGCCAGTATTACCATGTCCCCAAACTCCAGGCAGCACCACACACATTGTGCTCTATGTGAATGGTACCCCATGACTCCAACAAAAAACGATGTGAATGGCGCCCCCTGGAGTTGTGCACCTTGGTGGCCCTGGCTGTGCCCTCTTCTAATGTCCATGTCTTAGAGATCAGATGGAAATGGTCTGAAAGGTCATTTTCAGCCAGATTCCACTCACCACCTGTATCCACGAATTGTTAACATTTGCCTTCCCTCTCTCTCTGCTTAACATTTTGAAAGTAAGACCCAAACACTTTGCCTCTAAATTCTTTGCCTGGATGCCACTAGCACACTCATGAAATGTAACATTGACTCAATAATATTATTTGCCTTGCAGCCCGCTTTCAAATGAGCACCATTGTCACATGGGAAGTTTTTTAAACAGACTCCTGATTCCACAGGTATGACTCAGTAGGGTGAGTTCCTGGACTCTGTTTGTTCCAAAAGCTCCCCAGGTGATTCTGATGTGCAGTCAAATTTGACCCCCTAGATCAGGGTTTCAGAACTCTCAGGAAGACAAGGGAGAATGGGGAGAGTGACCTCAAAAAGCACCAGGCAGCTGGCTGGCGAAGGGAGAGGACATGCTTATGGCCCAGCAGGTCAGTGCTGGGTCTAAGCAGCACCAGGCTCCAAACTCAGTCCACCCAGCTGCTAACAGATGGCTGGGGGCTGGCAGGGGGAGGAAATGGGGTCAGGGCAGAGCCACACAATGGTTCAGAGTCAAAGGGTAGAGAAGGCACACCCTCCATGGAGCTGGCTCTGTTCAGTTCCTGGTGCCAAAAAGGGAGGAGCCCCAGGGGCCAACACTGACGCCTGGGGCGGGTTCCTGCCGCGCTTGCTTGCTGGAGGCTCTGCTTGGGACTGGGAGAACCTCAGTGGGCCTGGGTCATCTTCTCCCCACATCCACAGCCACAGGACTGGATCCTAAAGAGTGCTGAGTGCCGCCCTCAGGCACTATGCTAGGGTCGTAGAAGTATTCAGATGACCAGGGCACAATTCCAACGAGCTTAGGTTCTAGCGCAGGGGGTGGAATATACCTGAACTGAAGTAATGCAATCCCGCCCTGGGGCATAAAGCAGGGAGGCACTGCATGTCTTGGCCCACCTTGTCTGGGCAGGGAAATGGAGAGTTGTCAAGCATGGAGGAGAAAAATGGGGAAAGTCTCAGGCCCCCAGGTTTGGGTATCCACCTTTTAGTAGTTTTACTAAGGGAACAGGACTCAGCTTCCGGGACTGCCCTCGAAGGGACCCTCAGCACTCCCCCTCACAGCAGACAGGGTCAGAGGGTCATACAGCAACTTAAGCCCTCTGGCTTGCAGAGTCTCCCCTTCAGAGAGGACTCCTGCCCCTAACTCCACCCCCCAACACACACTCACCCAGACCTCAAATCCCACCGGCTCTGCTCAGCCGGGGACCCATGCCCCACATCTCCACTCCACAGCCCCTGACTGGGAACTGCTGTCCTGCTCCACCTCTCCCCTCCCATGGGCCCAGCTAGAACAAGGAATAGCAGCAGGCCTGGACGGGACTCCAACCCCTCCAGCCGGAAGCATACCAGGACAGTCAATTGGGCCAGCTCCCTGCCTCTGACAGATGCGCCTCTGATCTCTGCTTCCCTATTCAAAACCTACAGACTTTATACAGCTCTACCAGCCTCTTTGAAGAGCAGGCCCATTACTAAGTCATATAGACCAGCAAGGTCTTTCTCTTATCTAACCTGTGTTCCCTCTGCGTGGTTCTCATTTAGTTCCAAATATGTGGAGACAAAAATAACTGTGTTTTCTTCCCACACATAATCCCCTCTCTAGCATCCTCTTAACCAAATTAAAGCAGCCCCACATGATTCAGCCTCTCCTACTGGGACTTACTCTCCATCTCTTCATTCACTGGACATACCCTGGACTCTGGACTCTCCACTAATGTAAAGCCAAAGTGAACAGGAGACTAGAACAGGGCTTTCTGGCTCCTAAGAGCACAGAGGGACAGGTGCTGGGATTCTGCATGACAAGGATAGACAAGAATTAGGTTTGCAGTCACTGCTGACTTGGATTCAGAGGCTTGGGGTCTCCAATCTCGGCTCAGAAACTATTTGTGCAGCTGGCTCAGTACACATGCATACTTAGAATCTTTGGAGAACACGATTCCAACCATTCACCCTGAAGATTTTGGGATCTGAGTCTGAGGAAAGAAAGGGATGGAAGAGGTGAGGCATCTCATGGCTCCTCTAAAAACTTCCCTTCCCTGGCAATTTAGATTGCAGGGCCAGGGACCAGTGACTGGCAACCAACGGAATGGAAACTTTGGCAAAGACAGAAGAAAGGCCTTGGCAGTCTGTGACTTTCTAACCCAGGAATTATCCCAGGAACCAGTGCTGATATATCTCCTCTGTGTCTGGTCCACAGTTTCTACCTTCTCCCTCTCTTCCCTCACCCACTGCAGCCCCAAGAATCACTTTAGAGTTCAGCTCAGCACTAGGTTCCCTCAAAGGAGCAAGGCAGGTCAGGATTACTCCTCCAGCCTCCCTGGCCCTCCAGAGAAAGGTGGACAGCATGGTGGGAAGGAAAGGAGAAGCTCCCAAATGACTTTCCCTTACCAACCTTGGCCTCTGGCTGAGGGGATTCCTGAGGAAATTTCTTTACACACAACTTTCACACCAGCCCATCCCAGGTCAGAAAAACAAGCACGAAATTTCCAAACAGCAGCTTCTAGGAAACCCTAGTCTCTGTGAAGGTACCTCAGATCCCATGAACTCTAGTCAAAGTCGCTCTGGAAGGAAGGCATAAGAAAAAGGGTAGTTGGAGATGGGGACACAGCAGCCCTCTTTGTCCTTGCCTCCCCTATTCACCATCCTCTTCAGCTTTGCTTCACCTCACCAACTGCTTCCTGCAAACGGAGGTCTCCTGCAAGGCCCAGGTTGTCACCTTTAGCCTAGGTTCAGCTCTCCCAGCTCATGCCCTTAGGAATCCAGGTCTCCAGGAACCGGTTAGGAAAACTCCCAGAGGAGCCCAACCCATTAGGCAGAGTCGAGAAAGCAGGTCATAGCTGTTCCCTATCCTCTTGCCCATTTATAATTTAAGTCCGATCCAGCCAGGGCACCAAAGTGAGGACAGAACATACCCACAAGTCTCTGCTCTGCCCAGAGGATTCACGAGAGAGAAAAAGGTGGGACACAGCACTGCATCCATCTCCCCTGCTCCGGTCCTCACCCCCCAAGTCCTCACACGCTTGGCTGGGCTAAACCATCAGGGTCTGCAAGAAGCCAGAAGGCAGCACTGAGGAACGCTTCAAATTATGGCCCATCCCCATGGCAACGGAATGGGGCCATATCTCAGGGTAACTGCAGAGGCATCAGACTCACCAGAGGGTGCCACATAATGCCAGTGAGACCATCCTCCAGAAGAGGGACATCCTTGCCATGGGCCAACACATGTCAGCAAGTGTATCCAACTTGTTCAATTTTAACAATTCTTTGGTTGTTTTATGGCATCCCCCT
Source organism: Chaetophractus vellerosus (assembly GCA_004027955.1). Classification (NCBI taxonomy): domain Eukaryota; kingdom Metazoa; phylum Chordata; class Mammalia; order Cingulata; family Chlamyphoridae; genus Chaetophractus; species Chaetophractus vellerosus. Next base: position 964 of record PVKH010048081.1, on the reverse strand, counting down.
TTTTAGACATCTGAAAGGTGGAGAGAGCCTTCTTTACGACATGGTTCTCCTTGATGTTACGGATGTGTGGAGTGAGACCTGCTCTGGGTAAGTGGCTTAGTCCTGGGTCTCATGCTGGAGCCACTGCAGAGTTGGGGAGGGTTTGGAGCTCCACACAGGGGAGGGTGCATGGAGACCTTCAGAAGCAACCATGGCCCCAGCCCTGTGCTCTCCTCCCACAAGCACAGGCTCAGCACACATGCCAACAATGCCCTGGGGTGAGAAGGACCCTGGGAACTGGTACCCAAAATAAAGCCTCTACACACAGGTTAGAGAAGGAGAGGCCAACAGCCTCCATGTAGTGGTGCCACCTGTGGAAAAAGTAAGGGCCACTGCCTTTAAGCCTGGGTGCGATGTGGGAGCCCACTGGGCAGGGACAGGCTGTGTGGGCGCTGGGCTGCTGGCAGCTGACCACCACCTGCTCGGCTCTGAGGAAAGCCAAAGGAAATTAAGCAGAAAAAGGCCGAGCCAGCCATCTGTGGGAACTGGTGGAGGACCCAGCCAGCCCCACACCACGCCCGGGGCAAGCTCCTTCCCTCCAGGTAGGGAGGCTCTGCACCATGTGTCCACAAGCTGTACCCACTGTGCCTCTGCCTCCACAGTTCTTAAACCAGCAAACTGGAAAATGTGGTCTGACAAGAGAACATCTTCAATAAGAGCTAACTCAGCAAATCAAGAAAATCCCTGATAGATTACAGTCGTTCTCAGGGACCCAAAGCTTGCACACACTGCACATGCCCCTCCTCACACACTCTGAGGTACACCGCATCTCTCTCACATGCTCCCCCACATCTTCCCCCACTCACAGGCCACCCCCCCATGCACACCCATATGCCTCACACCTTCCTCCACAAACACACACAACCATGACATCCCTCACACTCTCCCTCAGGCACATACACACCTGACACACCTCAAACCTGCC